>JACDNR010000119.1:0-47778 GCA_013421045.1 Propylea japonica | reverse complement strand
GTTCAGGGGTGGAAAATTCAAACTTTAAATTCGCGTTCCGTTTTTCCGAGAGAAAGCGGGATCCTCGCATCACCAGATTTGGCAGAAATATTCTTAGGACATTATCTTTCGATATCGAGAAAAAAAAATTGGACTTGCGAAGGGGTTCAGGGGTGGAAAATTCAACCCCTTAACTTTCACGTCCGTTTTTCCGAGGAAAGCGTGATCCTCGCATCACCAGATTTGGCCGAAATATTCTTAAGGACATTATCTTTCGATATCGAGAAAAAAATTTGACTTGCGAAGGGGGTTCAGAGGGTGGAAAATTCAAACTTTAACATTCTTGTCCGTTTTCCGAGGGAAGCGTGATCCTCGCATCACCAGATTTGGCAGAAATATATCTTAGGACATTATCTTTCGATATCGAGAAAAAAATTGACTTGCGAAGGGGTTCAGGGGTGGAAAATTCAAACTTTAACATTCACGTCCGTTTTTCCGAGGGAAAGCGTGATCCTCGCATCACCAGATTTGGCAGAAATATTCTTAGGACATTATCTTTCGATATCGAGAAAAAAATTGGACTTGCGAAGGGGTTCAGGGTGGAAAATTCAAACTTTAACATTCACGTCCGTTTTTCCGAGGGAAAGCGTGATCCTCGCATCACCAGATTTGGCAGAAATATTCTTTAGGATATTATCATTCGATATCGTGAAAAAAATTGGACTTGCGGAGGGGTTCAGGGGTGGGGAAATTCAAACTTTAACATTCTTGTCCGTTTTTTCGAGGGAAAGCGTGATCCTCGCATCACCAGATTTGGCAGAAATATTCTTTAGGACATATCGAGAAAAATTGGACTTGCGAAGGGGTTCAGGGGTGGGAAAATTCAACCTTTAACTTTCTTGTCCGTTTTTCCGGAGGAAAGCGTGATCCTCGCATCACCAGAGATTGGCAGAAATATTCTTAAGGACATTATCTTTCGATATCGAGAAAAAAATTTGACTTGCGAAGGGGTTCAGGGGTGGAAAATTCAAACTTTAACATTCACGTCCGTTTTTCCGAGGGAAAGCGTGATCCTCGCATCACCAGATTTGGCAGAAATATTCTTTAGGACATTATCTTTCGATATCGAGAAAAATATTGGACTTGCGAAGGGGTTCAGGGTGGGAAATTCAAACTTTAACATTCTTGTCCGTTTTCCGAGGGAAAGCGTGATCCTCGCATCACAGATTTGGCAGAATATTCTTTAGGATATTATCATTCGATATCGTGAAAAAAATTGGACTTGCGGAGGGGTTTAGGGGTGGAAATTTCAAACTTTAACATTCGCGTCCGTTTTCCGAGGGAAAGCGTGATCCTCGCATCACCAGATTGGCAGAAATATTCTTTAGGACATTATCTTTCGATATCGAGAAAAAAATTGGACTTGCGAAGGGGTTCAGGGGTGGAAAATTCAAACTTTAAACTGTAATGCAGTCTTTTAGAACGGCCGGAATTATATTCTAAAAATCGTTCAAAAAATGAAACATGTTACAATGAATCGGATATCCGTTATGGAAATATAAAGATTCTTCTTCGTTCATAGAATTTAATTTTGTAATTATTCATTTGTAACATGTTTCATTTTCTGAACGATTTTTAGAATATAATTCCGGCCGTTCTAAAAGACTGCATTTACATATTTGGTATCCAATCTCAAATTCCATATTGAATTTGAAATAATAGTCTGATTGTTCCACCTGAGCTCCTGCTCAGGGCTTTCCTTAAATTTTTATGACTATACCCCCTATAAAACTGGGCCATACCGGCGCCGGGCGCGCAATATAACGTATTGTTATTATATCAGGGTGAATAGCATAAAACATTTGGTGTAACGTTTTGTCGGCCTCATAAAATTTAGCCGAAGGGTTTTGCAATGCAAAATTTTATACCCCTAGTCCGGCGCACTTTCGTTTCCAGTGAAAGTGCGAACAAAGAGCAATAAAATAAACGGCTTATGCATCAGTTTTTGAGATTCTTTGATGAAAAATTTGTGAAAACGGGGACCCACGGTTTATCTAATATTTAATTTTTTGGCAATGTGGTATTTAATAATCTTTTCAGTTTGGACCTGGAATATAGTGGGGGTTTCAAAAAAATCACAACTTGGTCAACTTAAATCCAGCTTAAGATTTTCAAATTCAATTCAATTCTAAATATAAAAAGCAGGGGGTTACAAAGACAAACCCTCCACCTGAAATTAGAACTATCAGAGTATCATGGGAAAAAATTCGAAATGAGCGAAAACACAGAAAAACAAGGGAATAGTTATTTTTATACTAGTAAGTGCGTAAATGAGTGTTTTTTTTTTCATGTCACATGAAAAAAGCACTCGAATGTGCCATAAAACACACGAATTTTATACGCACGAAATAAAACAACATTTTTGTTCACCGTGAATGTGAATTTTCATCGTCTGAAATATATGTAGATAATTAAGGGCCGTATTATTTACATATTATTACATTATTTACATCCATGTACACATGAGAAGGAGAACATTTTGCTTTCGACTAAGATTTTTTCAAATTTAGCAACGCAAGGATTTCGGAATCAAACTTAAGTGATTGTCAAAATTTTAACACGCGAGACCCATCGAAAGTAAATTTTTTTTTAATAATGCAGGTATTACGCTTTCCCTTCGAGAAGCGGGCGTGAATGTTAATAATCCTAAAGAATATTTCTGCCAAAGCTGGTGATGCGAGGATCACGCTTTCCCTCGGAAAAACGGACAAGAATGTTAAATTTGAATTTTCCACCCCTGAACCCCTTCGCAAGTCAAATTTTTTCTCGATATCGAATGATAATGTCCTAAAGAATATTTCTGCCAAATCTGGTGATGCGAGGATCACGCTTCCCTCGGAAAAACGGACGTGAAAGTTAAAGTTTGAATTTCCACCCCTGAACCCCTTCGCAAGTCAAATTTTTCTCGATATCGAATGATAATGTCCTAAAGAATATTCTGCCAAATCTGGTGATGCGAGGATCACGCCTTCCCTCGGAAAAACGGACGTGAAAGTTAAAGGTTGAATTTTCCACCCCTGAACCCCTCCGCAAGTCCAATTTTTTTCTCGATATCGAAAGATAATGTCCTAAAGAATATTTCTGCCAAATCTGGTGATGCGAGGATCACGCTTTCCCTCGGAAAAACGGACGTGAATGTTAAAGTTTGAATTTTCCACCCCTGAACCCCTTCGCAAGTCCAATTTTTTTCTCGATATCGAAAGATAATGTCCTAAAGAATATTTCTGCCAAATCTGGTGATGCGAGGATCACGCTTTCCCTCAAAAAAACGGACGCGAATGTTAAAGTTTGAATTTTCAACCCTAACCCCTTCGCAAGTCCAATTTTTTCTCGATATCGAAAGATAATGTCCTAAAGAATATTTCTGCCAAATCTGGTGATGCGAGGATCACGCTTTCCTCGGAAAAACGGACGCGAATGTTAAAGTTTGAATTTTCCACCCCCTGAACCCCTTCGCAGTCAAATTTTTTTCTCGATATCGAAGATAATGTCCTAAAGAATATTTCTGCCAAATCTGGTGATGCGAGGATCACGCTTTCCCTCGGAAAAAAACGGACGCGATGTTAAAGTTTGAATTTTCCACCCCTGAACCCTTCGCAAGTCAAATTTTTTTCTCGATATCGAAAGATAATGTCCTAAAGAATATTTCTGCCAAATCTGGTGATGCGAGGATCACGCTTTCCCTCGGAAAAAAACGGACGCGAATGTTAAAGTTTGAATTTTCCACCCCTGAACCCCTCCGCAAGTCCAATTTTTTTCACGATATCGACGATGATAATATCCTAAAGAATATTTCTGCCAAATCTGGTGATGCGAGGATCACGCTTTCCTCGGGAAAAACGGACAAGAATGTTAAAGTTTGAATTTTCCACCCCTGAACCCCTTCGCAAGTCCAATTTTTTCTCGATATCGAAAGATAATGTCCTAAAGAATATTTCTGCCAAATTGGTGATGCGAGGATCACGCTTTCCCTCGGAAAAACGGACGTGAATGTAAATTTTGAATTTCCACCCCTGAACCCCTCGCAAGTAAAATTTTTTTCTCGATATCGAAAGATAATGTCCTAAAGATATTTCTGCCAAATCTGGTGATGCGAGGATCACGCTTTCCCTCGGGAAAAACGGACGCGAATGTTAAAGTTTGAATTTTCCACCCTGAACCCTCCGCAAGTCCAATTTTTTTCACGATATCGAATGATAATATCCTAAAGAATATTTCTGCCAAATCTGGTGATGCGAGGATCACGCTTTCCCTCGGAAAAAAAACGGGACGCGAATGTTAAAGTTTGAATTTTCCACCCCTGAACCCCTTCGCAAGTCCAATTTTTCTCGATATCGAAAGATAATGTCCTAAAGAATATTTCTGCCAAATCTGGTGATGCGAGGATCACGCTTCCCTCGGAAAAACGGACGTGAATGTTAAAGTTTGAATTTTCCACCCCTGAACCCCTTCGCAAGTCAAATTTTTTTTCTCGATATCGAAAGATAATGTCCTAAAGAATATTTCTGCCAAATCTGGTGATGCGAGGATCACGCTTTCCCTCGGAAAAAACGGACAAGAATGTTAAAGTTTGAATTTTCCACCCCTGAACCCCTTCGCAAGTCCAATTTTTTCTCGATATCGAAAGATAATGTCCTAAAGAATATTTCTGCCAAATCTGGTGATGCGAGGATCACGCTTTCCCTCGGAAAAAAAAACGACGTGAATGTAAAGTTTGAATTTTCCACCCCTGAACCCCTTCGCAAGTCAAATTTTTTTCTCGATATCGAAGATAATGTCCTAAAGAATATTTCTGCCAAATCTGGTGATGCGAGGATCACGCTTTCCCTCGGAAAACGGATGGAAAGTTAAGGGTTGAATTTTCCACCCCTGAACCTCTTTGTAAGTCAAATTTTTTTCTCGATATCGAATGATAATGTCCTGAAGAATATTTCATCTTTAAATTCACTAGAATGCAATATATAGAGCCTGAGTCGAATAATTCTTGCTTTATTTTCATTAAATCGAATATATCTTATGAAGAAAGGCTTCATTTCACTAATCATTCACATATTTCAACAATATCTCGTCGAATTCATATGAATAAACTATATCGATGCGGACGCCACTGGTTCCGGCGTTCGGGTGTTTCCGTGGATTTTGGCGCCGCTATCTTTGGCCGCTCTTTTCACACCGGTTATTTCTGCAACAAAATCCAGTACGATATAACAATAACCACAATATAAATACTCCAAATAATGATAAAAAACACTTCGTAAGTCCTGACAACCAAACTAAACATTAAAACAGTACTGACAAAGTAGGTTCGGGAATTATCCACCAGAGGGCGTCTAGATTTTTGGATTCGCCAATATCTAATATCTATATCTACTAATAAAACAGGATCTATGGTTACCGTCAAAATGCCATATCTTTCAAACGACTGCACACCAAATTGGATAAATAAAAACAATGGTTCAGAAAAAAAATAAAACGCTTTCCTTTTTCTTATGACCATTCAAGCAGTCATAGAGTACTGATAGGTAATAATGATTTTGGCATTTGGAATTAACATAATATTATACAACAATTTTTTATTTATACCATATTAATCAATTTTTAAACCTATGATGTATGAATGTATTTTGGATTGCCTGATGCCCGTATGCACTGTTATTATTTCCTACCCTAGAAATAAACGATATGGCAATACTAGCTTTGTTGGGTCAGCTAGTTGTTTGATAAAATGGTAATTTCGGAAAACTATATATCAAAAGATTATAAATTCCTGTTAGTACTCCAGAAATTTGATACCGCAACAACGGTATTACCGCACGTAAGACATAAACTCGCTCTGCGTAATTGAATCTGCCGATATAACGTTTACTGTATTACCGCCAGCCAAAATCTGATACTACAATATACTCTATAACGATAAATTCTTCTTTCTGTTAATCAAGACTAACCTAACCATTGAAAACGCTCTATAAAATATTCTATAGTCAGCATAACTAACATTGTTTATTCATTTTCCAGGTCAACTCGAAGAATGCGTGGCCAGATCTACTTCACACACTTCCATCTACCAACGAAGTGTGTCAATGGAAGCATCGCCCTCAAACAAATTTATTTGAGGTAAATTTCTCTCTCTAGAAACAATGGCAACGTTATTCCTATTTAATGGTTTCATTGTCATGCGGTACCTGCAGTTTTTGAATAACCTACCTTTGTATTCAAATTAGCAGTTGCATGTTGATTGTATTTACATGTGATGAGAAGAAATTGTTCGTGATTATGCATTCGCAATCCTGTACTTGAGTAAATTTTGGTGGTCGAAATAAGAAAATAGCGTAATTTTCATATCTTTGAATATGTATGGTGATGAAGTAACTTCAAAATCCATGATGCCTCTAACATCCTCTGAATACTTGAGAATTATCACATTTCCTTTCACATTCTTTCATTCGGCAACGAGTAACAATTTATTTACGAGGGAAGGTTCAAAAGTTCTGCGATTCTGCGTTATAGAATAATGCTATTTAATTTTTTTCCGCAAATGTTTCGTTTTTTCGAGATACGGGGTGCAAGATCCAGAAGGTATTTCAATCTTAGTAAGAATTTGTTACGCGCCTTTTCACTGGATGTTGAACAAGAAATTGTCGCCTTGGAAAGCATGTTGAGATTTAGTTTAATAGGAAATAGGAATTGATGAATGTCAATTCTGTGGAGAAAGGAACTTCTTTTCTGTTTACCTAGTTACAGTTACATGGATTTAATCTCCTTGAAGCCATCTAAGATACTTGAACCTCTGTAGCTGAAGACGGAGCTGTAGTACAGTTGTAATAACAGCGCAATGACCTTTAGGTGTAATCTCCCTCGATGATCTACACAAAATTGTGAAGTTTCGAATAACACACTCCCGCGTTAAAATTGTGAAGTTTTCCTGATCATACACACATGTACGGATTGGCCTCATGGCAAATTGCACGAAAAGGATATGGTGCCGGCACCGTAGTTTTGTTAGCGGCCATGATAAAATTCCTCTTAACAATGATCCGTTGGTTTCTTTTAAAATTCACCCGTTTTCCGAACATCAAAATGTAACTTCAATATCGGAAGGGCGTACGGCGAATCTATCGCCGTCGCGTTCAGCTGGACGTCTCCGTCAGCGGTCCTTCACCACCTAGGTCGGACCCGGTTATCTATCTTTCTCTCCACTACGCGTTGGCCGATAACCGTCGAAGGAGCCACGCAGTCTGGGAGCGCCGTGCGCTCTCCGCTCGCGCGCCTTCTACACACACATTCAGTGTGTCTGTCCGTGTCGCAACCCGGCCTCGAGTTCCGAACTGCTCCGGGACCCGGTGACCGCCGTCTCCTAAGCACTCGCCGACACCCCAAGATCAGCTGATCGGCGACACGCGCTTCACCGGCTCCCGTGCCGGTCTACGCGAGCGATTTTGCGTCGCCCCGGCTTCCTGGTTCGCGCGCGGGCGATGGGCGCGGGCGTCCCCGACGACGACGTTCCTGCACGTGGTGCGCCGGAGTGTCACGTGTTCGGTCGGCGCGAAACCCACAACCACCCGGGTTCCGAGTACCATAGGTTAGTGCCGTCGCTCTTTGAGGACGACAACCATGACCCCCCGTGAACTCGACGAGTTGTCGCCGACCGGTGATTTATACCAGAAGACGACGCGGTTTTGGTTTGCTACACGCGGACGTCTTCGACGGCGTCTTGTGGTTCGTGAGAGTTGAAGAAGTTCATCGGTTGAATAAGACGGAAAACGCTCTCTGGTGTTCTAAGGCACCGTATTGTAGTTCTGCCTCAATGTCTAATTGTTATGTCTCATTTGGACGACTTAATGCGACCGAATAGTTTTCGGATATGATGATTCATTTAAGCGCTCTGTATAATGCATCCAAGATTGATTGACATCGAAGTCGGCCTGGACGTCTAGGCGCAGCTTTATTTCTAGTCCCAAAAAGTAACTGAAATTTTCTGTGGATTATATCATATACAGTGGAACTTCCCTATAACGAAAACACTAAATCCGCAAAAAAATTCGCTATAAAGAAATTCGTTATACTAAAATTTGTTTTCTATAGTCACGGTCGACTTCACTAATTAATTTAAGTTTATCATTCAAACTTAAGCACTTGCTTTTAGACATTTTCGCAGAACTTTCACACTAGCGTAATGGTTAGATTGAAACCAAACAGCCAGTGGTGTATTTAAAACTGTTTCAGAAGGATCTCTCTGTCCGCCGTAATGATATAGTTTAAGGTCGGGAATTATTACGTACGTCCGAAAAATTCGGAGAAAACCCATCCTTATACCTTCTTACCAATACCTATTCAAAGAGTGATGTTCTTTGAATATTCGTTATAGAGATAATTAATTCGTTTTAGAGGGTGTTTTTTAACATGTAATTTATATTCGAGGTGCAATGTCAGATGAATTCGTTATACAGACGTTCGTTGTAGGAAAGTTCCACTGTATGACCTAGAAAATTTATTGGGCTATCAATTTCACTCGGCACTCGGCCTACTATGAAATTTTGAATTTGAAAACATTTTCATTTTCACTTACTATTTTATGATAATTATCGTTTCTTCTTTCTTTATTATTGTAATTTCTAATATGTATAATGTTTTTGTGATTTTAAGGTATTTGGACCGATGGAAAAGGTACACTTTTTAGGGGAAGAGGGCGATCGAGGGAGCGATGACGATAGGAGGGCCGACACAAGAGATGCTCAGCACGAGCGTTGCACATGGTGCCCTTGACCTACAATTAATCAACACGTTGTCAACGTAAGTTTGACTTCTTTTTGTCTTCTTCACGAAATAAATAAATCATTCGGCAGGCTATAAAAATTTTCACTGTATACAATTTGAAAATATATCATGTTAGATTTCTTAGAAAATTAGTAACACTAACGAGTTCGAGGAACTTAAACTGAACTCCTTACGTTAACTGCCGAAAATGTTCCCGGTAATACAGGGTCATTATGAATGATTGTACACCGCAGTTGGCTCTGGATTATTTTCATTTTGCTGCTTCTTCTTATGCAATCTCAACACATTTATCAATCTCTCTCTATATTTTTCTCTATTTGTCTTTGACATTGATAAATCCAGCCACATAATTCGGCCGCCTAACCTGCCTAACAGTCTTATATGAATAAATAACTAATCCAAAGCCAACTGCCCCGTTACACTCATTTATAGAGACCCTGTATTTTTTTTTATCTCTTCAGTGAGTTCAATAAAGAAAACTAGCAGATAAGCTAATTTTCTGTATTTTTCTTTCATAGAAAAACTAATTTTCCATTATTGATTAATCAAATCAACACAGATGCAGATAGTTTCGTAATACTCATTTGCTCAGTGAATTCAACGAAAGATTAACCCTCTCTCGGCTTATAATAACGCGAAATCCATAAACCTCGGGTAAATAACGAGCGAATCGGCAACCTGGTCGCGTATGACGCGATAGAGAGACGGGCGCGGTGTCGTCGTTACGCCTGGCGTCGTCGTCGTCAATCAATAGGTGCGATAATAGAAACGCGCAAACCAACTACTTTCTTCCCTCTTCCCTACTCCCTCCTCTCGATAACATTGACATGTTGCTCCCTTCTGGATTTGATCTTATTGAGAGGGTAAACATCGATTAGTGGCCCGATGATAAGATTGAGACGTTGATGGAGGTATTTTCGTTATAGGTTGGGGGTTTTAGGGGCGTGGAAGGACTGAGGGATTATAAGAAACAGATTGATATTATCCGGGTTTTCAAACAGCGACTTGTTTTGAGCTTTCTGCATCATAAAAGGAGAGCGATTCACAGGGATTTTCGTACGAGGGCAGTTCAAATATAAACGAGACTTTCGATTTTCAGCACAATAATGGGGGAGAACATTCCTGATTTTGTTGTTGGGTAGGGTTTATCAGGAGTAAGGGAAGCACGTCGGATTGCCTCATCAACCTTCTCGCCGTATAAGGCGTAAACTGGCCAAAATCTCAAGAGATTCACTGCCGGTGTTCGGAGAAGAGACACTGTCGCGAGCCAGAGTGTTTGCATGGCATAACAGTTCGTGGAGGGTCGTGATTGTGTTGAAAATGATATCCATGACCGCAGCGAACAACATCAGTAGTGTTCGACAGCTTATTGAAGACGACAAACGTCGTACCACTTCTGAAATAGCAAGTTAGGTCGGGATAAGTTATGGGAGCATCTACTCCATACTCACAGAGAAGCAAGGGTACCGTAAGGGTTGCGCCAGGTGGTTTCCTCGCCTTCTCAGAGCTGACCAGATATTGCATCGTTTTCAGGTGTGTGGGCGTCTTGCACGATCTCAGGAACAAGGAGACCAATTTCTCACTCACATTATCACCTGTGATGAAATATTAGTGCTTCACTACACCCCAGAGTCTAAACAAGCGAGTAAGGAGTGGAGAAAACAATACGTTGCGCAATTGACGGAGGAACCTCTTGCTCAAACATCGTCACAGTGGACACCGAGAGGGTCGATGAGGCAATCCGACGTGCTTCCCTTACTCCTGACAAACCTACCCAACAACAAAAAAATCAGGAATGTTCTCCCCCCACTATTATGCCTGAAAATCGAAAAGTCTCGTTTATATCTGAACTGCCCTCGTAGATGTCGCCAGCTCTTGCTTTGTACCATGCTGTTCAATCCAAATCGTATGATACAATGATCCTAGACTTTGCATAGACTTAGAGATTTGACAACTCTGAATTCAGTTTGTAAACGCACTGGTTCACTAATTATTGAAAGGTCATTGTTACTGTACTTAGTGTACTCAATATTTTCACAGGATAAAGTACACTAACAAACAAACAGCGTGTGCAAATTATGAAAATTTTCTAACGAAATTCAAGTCGCTAATCGAAAGTCCTATTTTAGACAGTCAATCAGAAGATGAGACAAGATGTTCAATTTTATCGCAAAATTATCTTCAGCTACGAAGCTCACTTTCGGCCCAATGGGTTCGTTAATAAGTTCGACCTTCTAACAAAACATTTAGTCCGAAAATAACTGAAAACCATTTGCGATGTGTCATAATAGGCGGGTTGAAAATAGCTCTTGACATATCTCAGCCTCGATGAAACGGAATGTGTACGATGCTTTCTCCGTTATAAAAAATTATAAAATTATTAGGTTTTCATATATTTATTATCCAAGACTATTTCGAAAGATGTAACAATAAAACGTTTTTCGCGAATGATATTAAACATATCATGACCAACTTGTTTCTCATTATTTCAACAGAAATATATTACATTATTACAATCTAGCAGAAAGATTCAGAAGAAAAAAATAGTTATAAAAGGAATTGCATTTATCGAGTGAATAGCCTGACAGCAGGCGAATATCTTTTTACTAATTATTGAATAGGTGCCATTCTTTGAATGGTATTTGTAAGAAATATAAGGTGGGGTTTTTCCCAAAAATTTTCCGGACGTACTAACCAAATCATTACGGCGGGCAGAGAGGTCCTTCTGGACCAGTTTTACCTCTGGCTGTTTGGTTTCAATCTAACCATTACGCTAGTGTGAACGTTGTACGAAAATGTCTAAAAAGAAGTGCTTAAGTTTGAATGAATTTTCTTTATAACGAATTTTTTTTTGCGGATTTTGCGCTTTCGTTATATGGAAGTTCCATTGTATTTATATTTATTATTTGATGTTATGAAAATGCTTGATCTGATATATGCCGGTGTTAACTTATTCTCTCTTCTTAACGGCTGACAAATGACAAATCCCAATACCAAACGCTATAAAGACAAACAACAAATAATCGAAACAGCCCGAACAATAAAATAAACGATAAACAAACCGAGGGAGGAGTTTAGCAGCGCTGACAGCTGCTCCGGCAATTGTTTCGACAGCAGCCACCCGCGACAAAACGGCCGAATCGATAATACGCCGATAACAGCTATCATTTTCGCGGCAACTCGCTATTATTTGTTCTGCAAACCGAACGTGAAATAGAGTGGGGGAGGGTGCGGAACTCTAGGAGGACGTAAATACCAATCGAACCGGGTCGACGGATTGCGCTGTGCAATCTGATTATAAAAACGTATCGATTCGATGCCGCGAATGCTCTTTACTCCCTCTCAACGGGTCGCGAATTTATAGGGGAATATTTCGCGCGTACTCGGATCACGGTTTTACATATTCGGTTGAAGGGTTTTGGAATGATTTCTGGAGGTTTTCGTTGGTAGAAGTGGTATTTGCAGTATCTTACGAGGGTTGACTTCAATTGAAACATTATATGGACTACTGCCATCATTTTTGCTTCTTCTATTCGAAGAAAAAGAAATGAAGTAGGCAAGAATAACAAGGTCTCTTCTTCATTATGGTTGCCTGGTCACTCAGGAATCAAGGAAACGAAAAGTCTGATACGCCATTTACTGGCCCAGGATCTTTCTATGGTATAGGCAAATGTACCTTATAGAAAGAGTTTTTGCGAAGGAAGAAACTGATAGCAAAAAAAGTATTTGGATCTCAGTAAGATTGAGTTACACCTCCCCACTGGCTTTCTAACAGGACTTTGTCGCCGAATGGGTCGATTACTTCGAGCTGTTAGGACAAGTCAGTAATGTGTAGAATAAAATCCGTGCACGTTGCTCAAGAACACCTCACTCACTTTTTCGAAAATGAGGCTGGAGCAACAGTTACGGTGAATGGATTGCGCTATCGAGAGATGATTAATGATAGTATTGATCTGGACAACGTTTACTTTCAACAAGACGGCCCTACGTAACACACAAGCAACAAAACCATTGATCTTTTGCCTGAAAAGTTTCCGGATCGTGTTATCTCTCGAATAGGTGATCACAATTGGCCACCGAGATCTTGTGATTTAACACCTTGCGACTTCTTCCTTTCTGGCCACGTGAAAGAGAAGATCTACGTTAATAGCGCAGCGTCGATTCAAGACCTGTAAGCGTGGTCGTGGTGGTCATTTGCCTGATGTTATTTTTCACTATTAACGGCATAGCTTCTTCTTTATAATGAAATAAACATCCGATAATTTATATTGACAAATGGCATTTTTCTTTGAATATCAAAATAACACCTCTTATTGGGAACCCTTTATAAAGGAAAACCTCCGTATAAACAGCCTGCACGTCGATGGGCGAGTGAGATATGGATTGTAAAAAATGTTGAAAAGCGGGCATCGCGCGATCGCAGATGTTGGACCAGTTTTACCGGTTGCGCGCTTGTCTGACACGCGAACGCCGCTTTGTTGTGACGCAGGAGAAGCGCGAAACTAACCGTAGAGAATCAGGCTGATGCCAGGCCGAGAGGCCGGTGGGATTCCGTGCTTTATTACAATGTTCACTTATGATTGAACACCCATACACGAGGGCTATGATACGATTAGAATTATACTCATTGAACTTAGTTTTGAACTCCTAAGGTTAAGCGAATCAGTTGTGTTTGTATAGGCTTTGTACTGTGTCCTTACGCCACCTTGGCTAACAGCACTATAATTGTGGACACAGCAGTGGACAACCCTATTTTTGCAGTCTGGTTCCATCGAAAGTTTGCTATTTTTTGTGGTTTTGCGTACTTGGAACGTTTTGGCATACGGGCGCTCATTTCTGCGTACGCACAGCGTAGATTAAGAATATGCATATAGTTTTTTCTGTGAAACATTTATTTGTCCAGTTTTGGTCGATAGCAAATCGAAAAATTTAGACCTTCGCGGAAAATGTAGAAAATCTGAACTGTTCGCGGTAGGTGAATAAAAATTGCATATTCTGATGCGCAAAGGAAAACATCGTCATTCATATAGTACTATTTTTCTGGTTGTTATAGCACTTCAAAGTCGATTATGTGGCAACATAATCATTTTATGGAAAAACTAATTGCATATTCGTGTTCTATGATATCGTATAGCCAAAAAATGACCCTGGTCGATATGGCTAAAAAACTAATTTTTTGTGTGGAATAATTTCATTAATTTTCTCGAAATCATCGAAAATATTCATCACAAAAATTTTGTTGTTCAGCTATATCGACCCGAATTATTTTATTTTGGCTAATTCGAGGTCGCAGAGAACTAATATGCAATTACTTCTTCCATAAAATAATTATCTTATCAAATAATGGAAAAATCTAGAAAAATGTGTGTTCGATTGCAATTGCACATTAAAAAAGTAGAAATTGAGCAATAAAATGGGTCATTTTGATCAATTTCTTATGCTTTAAATTGAGCATTTGTTTTGAGGTCGACGGAAACGAAATACAGTGGAACTTCCCCATAACGAACGTCCTTATAACGAATTTCGTACAAGACATTGCACCTGAATCCAAATTCCATGTTAAAAACACCCTCTAATCGAAGTAAATTTTCTCTATAACGAAATATTCAAAGAACATCACTCTTTGAATAGGTATTGGTAAGAAGGTATGAGGGTGGATTTTCCGAAAAATTTCCGGACGTAAGTAATAAATCCCGCCCATCATTACGGTGGGCAGAGAAAGATCCTTCTGAAACAGTTTTAAATACACCCCTGGCTGTTTGGTTTCAATCTAACCATTACGCTAGTGTGAAAAGTTGTGCGAAAATGTTTGAAAGCAAGTGCTCAAGTTTGAATGATAAACTTAAATTTATCAGTGAAGTCGACCGCGACATTGCCGACTATAGAAACAAATTTTCTGTATAACGAATTTTATTTGCGGATTTAGCGCTTTCGTTATAGAGAAGTTCCACTGTAGTTTATAACTGCGTTAATATGAAATATTATCGCCCTATCTTGCTCTGCAAGATGTGCCACTGATTCACTACAGAATTACAGGAATATCCTTTCGCTTCTCCCCAAATTTGTTCAACGAGGTCGAGTAAACTGCAGGGAACTCAAACTAAACAGCACCTCAGCGAGAGCTGTGCGCACTGCAGTTGCAGGCAAGCAGGACCTGATCTTCCGAAGGTTTCTGTTCAACTGTAGCCTGTAACTAACTGTACCTATATTAACTTCATGAATGGGCCGCGATGGACCCCCAATCCCACTTTCTCGCTTCAATCCAATCAATTCCCGGTGGGGGGGGGCCCATATTGTGAATTACAAAATGATTTTACTACACACTCTCAGCCTACTACTACTACTACTACTACGATTACAGTCCACTTGACGTGTTATGTTTAGGTATGGAATAATAGATAAGTAAAAGTTGGCAATGGCAATGACCTCTCTCACACTCTGTGTTGTTGTATCGTGAGTAGTGTAGGAGGACGACTGAACATGGTTCCTTGATCCTTAACTCGATACAAGGATCCTGAAGGATATCGTTGGAAAGTCGTGCGGCGCATTGAAGCAACAAAGCTGTTTTTGCATGTTTTCGTTGTAAAGGGTGCTTCAATAAGGACGCAAATTTGAATTGCGCGCCATGTTTAACAGTCGTAATGTCAGATAATGACAGATGGGAGTTAGTAACCAGAATATATGCTTCATGTTTACAAGTGCGTTGGGTGTTTTTTATGTTGATGGATGTTTTTTTAAAGCCTGAAAACTTTAAATACACCGCTGAGCTAAAAAAAAACGGAACACTTAGATTTCCCCCCATATCAATAGAGAACATTGATAGGCTCCAATCCCTATATCAATGGAATTAATTTTAGGATCAGATATCCCTATAACGAAATCGCTAAATCCACTAAAAAATTCGTTATAAAGAAATTTAGTTAGACAGAAAATTTATTTCTATAGTCGGCAATGTCGCGGTCGACTTCACTGATAAAGGACCCCGCACATTTTGTATGAGAATTGGCTCCCGGTGGATTTGGCTGAAAATTTGATATGATGTTCTACTAATCCTTCTGATCAAATGTCTCCACAGTCACGAAGCTGAAAAATGCATACTTCTAGGCGTTTTTAGCGATTTTTGTATCTATTATGGCTTACGTATTACCGTTCACACAGAAATGTTTGAAAATATTTCGTGATTATTGAAAGCAGATTCTGTCAATTCGAAATATTTTCAAACATTTCTGTGTACGTATTACCGTTCACACAGAAATGTTTGAAAATATTTCGTGATTATTGAAAGCAGATTCTGTCAATTTGAAATATTTTCAAACATTTCTGTGTGAACGGTAATACGTAGCCCATAATAGATACAAAAAATCGCTAAAAACTCCTAGAAGTGTGCATTTTTCAGCTTCGTGACTGTGGAGACATTTGATCAGAAGGATTAGTAGAACATCATATCAAATTTTCATCCAAATCAACCGGGACCCAATTCCCATAAGAAATGTGCCATAAGGGATACAAAAATCGCTAAAAACTCCTAGAAGTATGCATTTTTCAGCTTCGTGACTGTGGAGACATTTGATCAGAAGGATTAGTAGAACATCATATCAAATTTTCAGCCAAATCCACCGGGAGCCAATTCTCATACAAAATGTGCGGGGTCCTTTAAGTTTATCATTCAAACTTAAGCACTTCCTTTTAGACATTTTCGCACAACTTTCACACTAGCGTAATGGTTAGATTGAAACCAAACAGCCAGGGGTTCATTTAAAAACTGTTTCAGAAGGATCTCTCTGCCCGCCGTAATGATTCAGTTTAAGGTCGGGATTTATTACGTACATCCGGAAAAATTTAGGAAAAAACCCATCCTTATACCTTCTTACCAATACCCATTCAAGGAGTGATGTTCTTTGAATATTTCGTTATAGAGAGAATTTACTTCGTTTTAGAGAATCTTTTCAACAAGGATTTTCATTCAAGGTGCAATATCTTGTACGAAATTCGTTATAGGGAAGTTCCACTGTATTAATGAACTCTGAAATGCTAACCTTATGTTGAAGCAGGAGTCAGTTTACAGCGAATAACTCGGTACCTTCTGTAGAAGTATTAAACAATAGTTAGATAACAGTACTTTATTGCCTACCAAATAAATTACTTTAATTGATGTTTAACATTCTTAATAGAACCTGTGTGGGATGTTTATGATAGTTGTATTCATTCACTCATCATGCTATTCATGAGCCAATATTATTATGATACTCCAGATCTGTTCCTGAGCTATTATAACGTGTTCTCAAAAATAAAATAGATCTTTCATATCTACAACAATTGATTTGTATGATATATAAGTTTGTTGTATAATGATGGTGTTATTGCTCATTGCTCAACCACATGTATAAATATTATTATTTTTATTATCATATTCTACAGTTTTCTGCTTCTTTAAAGAAATAAACAGTTCACATTTTATATTTCCAAATTTAGCAAGATTAATTGGGAACAACTCCTCACTATCATCGAGTGTTTCCCAATATATTTGCATAAAGCAATACTTTCATCTAAAATATGTTTTTTTCTTTCAGATACCAATAGAGAATTCAACCATCTATCCACGAACCTTTTCAAGCCAACAGACTATGATCGTCTCGCTCTATCTCTCATTTCACCTCTACCGAACGAGCAAGATTTTGCCATCAACGTATGCACTTTGCTGTCCAACGATGGAAAACATACGTTAAAAGTCGAGAAGAACCCTAGGTTATTGGACTATTTATTAGCGCATGCTGGAGTCTTCAATCATGGTAAATAGATAATAATCATTTTCCATATTGTAAATGAACTTGGTACAGTTGTTCTGTACTTTTCAAACTTCTCCCATCAAATATTTAAGAACTATTTTGAATCTCAGTTGAGATTTTGTAACGTTATGCAGTTGTGCTTTAGATCAATTTCAATATCTTTCCACAGCTCTTATCATTAATGATATCTACATAGATATCTCCAACTCAACATATTATCTACTCTCAGACCTAAATATCTTTATTCTCTCTCACATGTTATTGTAGTAAGCTGTCAGCATACATCAAATATTGCAGCAGACCCAAACCCTGGGTCACACCAACAACCAGAGATCATTGGTGGTATTCTGCTTTTCATCTGTAAGTTACGATACTGTAGCGTACGAATGATCTGTAACTGGCCGACTTACAGATTCGTAAATGATGCAATTCTGGAATGGTTCCTGTAACTATCCTAGTTACAGTGTCACTTTTGAACTACTCATTGAAAAACATAACCTTCAATGGTAAGACTTGATCATGGAACTTTATGTATTATGAGTAAATGGTTTTGATTTGGATTTGAAAATACATTTATCTGAATGTAGTTTGCGTTTGTTTCTTTCATCTAATAAATTGAAAACAGGAAGGAAAAACATTTCTTGGTTAAAATTGCTGTAGAGCATTTATTGAGTTTATAGTACTCTGGTTCTTCAATCTGAACATTTCCTAGGCATCTGGCATTTCAAATGGATTCATTTGATCACGCAACATTTTTCTTCCAATTCTCATGAAATTCCTACTTTAAAAAAGAATGATTTTCAGGTCAAGTATATATATTATTGAACAATGTTTTACCTGTTATGATTTTGTTCCGATAACAATCCAATAAACAAAGCCGTATTATTTTTATTCATGATGAATTTCTTTTATTAAACGTTGGTGTTGGTCCTAAAAAAACAAACCATTTAACGTAACCTCACAATATGTCATTAGATAATGCTTCCGATCACCCGTCGAGTACTCGTAAATATTTAACGATTTCTGTAAGTAGAGATCCCTTAAAGAGGTCCAGAATTGCAATTTTCCTGTAAGCTTATGAAAAGTTACAGATTGGTTTACAGATGAAAGCAGAATACCAACATATGTCTCATTATCAGGTTCATCCATGATCTATGTGTCTTCGAGTCATTGAATAGTTTCTGATCCTGTAAACCAATATTAATTAAACTCATTTTCAGTGTCAACAAGAAAACTCTTCCTCTACAACTACAACGTGGTCCGAAAACACCCGATACACAACTTT
Organism: Propylea japonica; assembly: GCA_013421045.1. Lineage (NCBI taxonomy): Eukaryota > Metazoa > Arthropoda > Insecta > Coleoptera > Coccinellidae > Propylea > Propylea japonica. The sequence continues at coordinate 28,893 of JACDNR010000119.1, read as the reverse complement.
TGGGACGAGGTGCTGGACTCCAAGGACCTCTTAAAACTCATCCAGACCCCCGACGAAGTAGAAAAAAAGGAACCGTCGGACCCGGCGAAAAAAACCGAAGAAGTCGCCGCCAAAACGGAAGCGACAGCACCGTCAAACTCTGAAAACTGTCAAGTAGAGACTCCTATGGAAGTCGATGTAAATAGTAACGAACAAGTGATCAGTTAGACGAATGCGACGGTGGACTGTTCAATTTAGACGACGATTCTTATAAAAAAAATTCGCCTAGACAGAAGATCAGTATAGAACCTTCGGACAGGGATCTTTTCTGTCTAGAAAGGACGCTCGGTACCCAGACTACGTAGGTCAGAGGTGTTTTGCAAATCGCAACGATACTTCGAAATCTGAGTTTTATAGAGGACAATATTCCTATCCTGGCTCAGAAGGACATTCGTTCGGTTCATCCTCTTGTTGTTGTTCGAAGTGGGACTACTTGAAGAATCTCGGTTTGGACATGCTCGGGAACATCGCAGGCGATTTCGTTGTTAAAGAACTGAACAAGGACAAGCTGGCCACCGCCTTACTGACCATCATTACCAGGGGTTTGGACTCGCAGGACCGGCTGTGGTGCTTGTCCTCGCTGGAAATGTGAACAAGCTCAGTCAGAACGAGAAGAACGAAGACATCATGCTGAGGTGCCTGGAAACGACGGTTTACGAGAAAGTATGTTCGTTTCTTACCATCCACGACGTGATGTTGCTCATCTACACCTTGGAGTGCTTGTATTCGCTGTCTTCACTGGGCGAGAGATCCTGCAATCTTATAGTTATGAACCACGGGGTGGTCGATACTTTGGTATCGCTGGTAACTGTCGAAGGGAAGAGTTACGGTCCCAAGGCCTGCATCGGGATGAAACTGGTAGAGACCGTTTCGGGAGTCGTACCTCTGTCTGCCTCCGCGGTTAATAGCTCGAATCCCGGGACGGCCGCCATGTTGTTCAAACGGCGGCGCCATCTATACCGGCGTCGGCGAACTCTGCGACCATGTTGACTCCAAGCCTCTATCTACTTACAACACAATGCAGAAGGTGGTGAATAGTTTACGACGGTGACGAAAAACATGCCCGTGCCTATGCCTCCGAAGAACGCGTTGCCTAGTACTCCTGTTAGGACTATACAGATGGCGCCTCAGCGGTTAGCTACCGCCTCGCCCAGTCCGCCTTCAGCTAGTGAGTATATTAATTTTTGTTTATTATATTTCTTTCTCGGTATTATATGGTTTGCGTTGTGGTATTCTCTTACTTTACTTTGTTAAATTGTAGTCTAGGATCCCCGTAAATAAGATTAAGATCGAACAGCATGGTACAAACTACAATGACACAGTGGCAACAACTCGTGTCTCATTTTCTATTGGTTGGCCGCCATGTTTCGTCGGAGTTGCGCAGATTGCAAATTAGTTTGTTTATGTATGTTTTGTTGCCTACAGTTTAAGAATAAGGTCGAAAAAGACTTCATAGAGAGTTATGAGATGTACACTTCAAAAAAAACGCCAAAAACGTCTTGACGAAATATGGCGGACAGTTTTGTGACCAGTTGTCGCCACTGTGCTAATATAGTCACTGTAGTACAAATTAGAAGCTGGCGACATCTATGAGAATCTCCAAGAATGAATTTTATGCTGCTGCAACCTACAAAATTGTATTGTAACGCCATTATATAAAGCGTTCCAAAAAAGTTACGTAACTCGTCGATAATTCTTGCATGAAATGATTGAAGAAAATCCTCGCTCCCGTCGATTTTTAATTTCAAACGCAATTTGTTCTATGCTTTTTTGAATTTGATATTTCCCCCAGCCTCCTAAACTCTACTTTATTTTTTCATATGGGATATGTGGGTTGTCATACACCAAAAAAAAGGTAATTTGATGTATCAGCGATGTGCCTAAAGGTAAAATAAATTGTGCCATTTTCGAGCGCTCGTTCTGCTTAAACAAGTGCCCGTTTTGCCCAAATATCTGTAATATTCGAATTTCAAGCACAAAATGTTCTCAAACGATAGGGTTCGACTATAACTTTCGCCGAGATTGTCCTGGAGACTTGAGATTTTCAGTTGAGTTCGGTTCCCAAATTCCGCGGTTAGGTTCGTTAACCAGCCAAATTGTACAGGATGTTCCATAAAATATGGCCGTTCAACATTTTCGATCCTCAGTATCTCAGACAAAACGAAACCCATCGAAATGAAATGTTGCGACCACATGCAAGATGCTCGTATTAAGCCTCATGCAAAATTTTGTGGCCATAGTGTTAACAAAACCATAAAAATTTCAATTGGAATATTGAAAAGAAGAAACTTATATTTTTCAATAACAAGATATCCGATTCGAGTGAAATTTATTTTGTGAATGAAGATTGATATACTGAATGTTCATGCAAAATTTCAAAAGGATCACATCATCTGAACCATAGAATTAATATTTTCCGATTAAATTCGAAATACAATGTGAACATATTACAAAGTGACATTCGCAACACACCGTCAATTCATAGCACAGTGCATGAAAACGCAGCGAACCTATAGTCCGTCACAAAAGTTTAAGCGCATAGTAGGCGTTCGTTTATGTATCTGAAGTTGGCAGTATTTGCTGTCATAAGGTAAAATAAAGTCAACGTTGCCGAATGTACCCGGCCTCGTCCGGCGAGCTTGCGAGTTATCAGAGAACTCAATACAATATTGACAACATTGCGTATCAATCTGACAGGAAAATAAACAACATAACCTAAAATTTTAATATACACGGTGTAATATGTCAATTGTTATGGCCAACCAACGGCTCAAACTTTCGTGAACGGACTATAAAAATCCTTATATTTGTGAACAATTCAAGCGGTTCTTTATTAAATGATTTTATAAGATAAGTGAACATCCGTCTCATAATTTCTATGCTTAGGTACGAAATATTCAAACTTTCCCATATTCAATTGAGAACTGAACTGTAACTTTTCAGCTGCAGTACCTGTGTCGATACCGAACAGCACGCCGTCTGTCAACCAGAACTCTCAGCCGCTGACGCCTCAGCAGCTGATCCAACAGCAGCACGCCCACCAGCAGGCGATCCACGAGAACGAGCAGTTCGCGCTCGCGTGGCTGCGAGCGACCTACGAGCCGTGCAACAACAGCAGAATAAACAGTCAGGAACTCTACAAGCACTACATCAATTCGTGTACAAAATCGGCAGACAGGGTGTGATCGCTCCGCTTCATTTTCCTAGATGCGTAAGGTTGGTATCATTGGAATGTTTTGATTTTTTTTATTAGGTTGGCAATTGGCATGAACGTGAAATATTGTTGGGATGCATTTTCTATTATTATAATGTGACGTTAAATTCATCGTAATTATTTTCGAATATGGTTTTTAGCATAGAGGGTCTGTTCAAAAGAAAAGGTGGATTTTGAAATTTATGGTAATGTTGTCATCGTCAGCCAATTTGGATTAGTAATTTGTTGTTGACAGCTGAAAAGGTTGACTTTTGGAAAGAATGGATCGAAGAATTTGTATAAAATTTTGCGTTAAAAATGGAATCAAGTGCTCCAAGACACTTGAAATGCTGACTGTGGCATTTGGCGAGTCCACTATTTCTTAAAATTGTGTTTATAAGTGGTCAAGCGCTTTACAGACGGCCAAGAAGGGGTGTCCCTTAGTTGCAACCACATCAAGAAGCCAAGAAAACACCGAAATAGTGAGAAATATTGTTAGGAAATTTGCAGAGGCTGTTGGCATATCAATGGCTCATGTCATTCTGTTTTATTCTATATATTTTTGGCATAAAACGCGTGGCAGCAAAATCTCAATAATGCACGCATGCTTATTCTTGATTTTTTCGGCCATAAACAACATCGTAATCATTATTCAACCAGCGTATTCACCAGATTTGGTTCCTAGAGACTTGTCCTATTCCTGGAACTGAAAAGACCAATGAAAAGAGAGCATTTCGCAACAATTGATGAGAGAACTGGAAGGCGAGCTGTGAGGGTATGGTCCGAACAGCTCTGTAAGGGGCACAATAGACCTTGAGGTCGCAGTGAACTGTTTACCTTTTTTTAAACTAAAACATTTGATGAGAAAACGTCAAAACTGAAAAACTAGCTGATGGCCATACCGAAAAGTGCATTTTTGAAGTGCCTCGAGAACCGGAAAAAGTACTGGCATATCTGGAGAGGAAATAATGGATATTGTAAAATAAATAAATACTTTAAAAAATTCAATATTTACCTTGTCTTTTGAACAGAACTCGTATAAACTTCATAGTCCATCCAGTGTGATTATTCCACTTTTTTGCCAATTAATCTTGTTTTGGAGTATCCCAAGAGTTGTTGGTTTGTTGGTATAAAATAAACCAAGGACCCAAATCAAAGAATAATCCTCTCTTAATATTCTGGGATAGAGAAAGTTGTGTGTCAATTGCCAATAGCACCAGTGTGCAATATGTAGGTGTCTTTTGCGTCATGGGAAAACAACTTATTTCTACCTTGACGAGCCTTTACCATCATCGACAGAATGACAACTACGCGGGAATTATCCAAAATAATTTCATAATGAATGAATTACATAAAATTTGTTTTGAACTACTACCATTTTGAAAAACAATTAAGTGTCCATTTTTATCATTTTGTAGCCGTGTTGAGCTTGAAATTTCTTACAGGTCCGTGTTCGGAGGTACAGTGGGCCCGAACCCAATGAAGCCCAGCAACCCAAAGGACCCCCAATTCTACGATGGTATAAAGGTGCGAGATCACCCACTTATAATCAATGTTCCACCATCTTCCCCGGTTCCCACAACCCAACAGGCTATAGCCTCGACGCCTAAACCTTCAAGGCGGAAACCCAACCGAAAGACCATACCTCAAAACCTCCAAGTAGTTCCTCCTCCTCCTCCAGCTCCCCGATCGGCATAGCTCAGTCTCAGGTGAATAGCTCGCAGGGTATCGCAGCCGCCTTGACCCCCAAAGACAAATGCGTATCGCCCCCCGTTCCCCAGCCTCCTCAGCTCTCTCCGGCCCTTCAAGCGGAGGCGCAAGAGGGCGGGGCTTCCCCCGCCTCCCCCATCCTCAAGGCACAGTTGAGCGCCCCTCCGAAACAGAGAGACGTCCGCTGCATCCCTAAGTTCGGTCCTTGTCAAAACCACCGATCCAAAGAATCAGCAGGTAATTTTTTTGGTAAACTTCGAGTTCATTCTCACTCACGCTTGTCTCTGTATCCTTAGTAAGACTCTCTGTCTCTGTCTGCTGTTCTCGACTTGGGTATGGGGCTTTGATCATGTCGTGGTACGACTAACAAGACTAACACATCATTTGGTGGCGGGGGTTCTTCTGAGATAAGATTGAGAGATGTTCAAACCACTGGTGTTATCATTTGACGACTTATGGGTCAATTACATTGAGATACTTTACAAGCTACTTCTGACTGAATTTAGTAGCTGATTGTGAATTCGTTCAGTGTAATCGTGTTCAGAAGCCAACAATCTGATTGTGAAAAAGCTGCGACTAAGGCCGCACCTACATTAGGTCCGCATTTCTCCCGATCCGATCCGATCCGACGTTGTCCGACCATCGGACAACGTCGGAAGAAAAACAAACACTTTATCTTAATGTTAGTGCCTACAATGGAAACGAAGCTCGAGTTCCGACGACTCACGACACTATCCGATTTGACGGCCGATCAAACATGTTTGTTTCCAGTCCGACGTTTCAATCCGACGCGTGGTTAGTGAAGTACTGAAGTACTGTAAATTAAGTTAAATATCAATCAAATTTTTGAAAAATGACGGGAAAAATTGATAAGGAGTTGTTAATACAGCTTGTGAGAGATGAACCTCATCTATGGGACCAGAGGGTGAAAGCTTACTACAATCGTGACATAAAATTTGAGTTGTGGGAATCAATTGGAACGCAACTTCAACAGATTTCAGTTTTCATTCATTTTGCTATCACGTGTTTACTGCAATAGTTTCTACTAAAAACTGCAGTAGAACGGTAGACAGTATAAAGTTAAACGGATCACGTCGGAACCAGTGTAGGCAGTCACGTCTGACGTCATCGGATACCGATGGACGGATAACTTCGGATCGGATCGGATCGGGAGAAATGCGGACCTAATGTAGGTGCGGCCTTAGATGAAAGCTGGGCTACTTTACACGCTAAATCGCTGACGTTTTGGCTTGTTGGCATGTAAACAAGCCGTGTGTAATCACAGTTGCTACTAAACAATCTTTGAGTTCTCATCTACTCGGTGGTTCCTGCTTCTTAAATTTGAAGACGTATTTGACATTTATCTTAGATCCTCGACAACGATAAAAACATAAACCTCACTGAATCGCTAGATTGTTGGCTACTCAGCGAGTGGACAGTTTTGTGTGTAATCATCACAATCTCACAAGCTTATTTACTCAATTCTAAATTCGCTCAGTAGCAGCTTGAGAAGTATCTCAATGTAATCTACCCATTAGGTTATGTTTGGAATCGAACTGGGTATTTCTTTTAACAAAATGGGGTAACAAAACTTGTAGAATGTCTTAAATACAGGCATGTACTTGCTCTATCTACAGAATATAGTCCATTAAGGAAGTTTGAGCGCATAGTAGGCGTTTGTTTGTTTATCTGAAGTTGGTAGTATTTGCTGTCATAACGTAAAATGAAGTCAACGTTGCCGAATGTACCTGGCCTCGTCCGACGAGCTTCCGAGTTATCAGAGAACTCTAAGTATATTGACCACATTGCGTATAAATCTGACAAGAAAATAAACAATATAACCTAAAATTTTAATAAACACAGTGGAATATGCCAAACTGTCATGGCCAACCGACGGCTTAAACTTCGTTAACGGACTATTATAGTCCGTTCACGAAAGTTTGAGACTTAGGTTGGCCATGGAAATTTGGCATATTCCACTGTGTATATTGAAATTTTAGGTTATGTTGATTATTTTCTTGTCAGATTGATACGCAATGTTGTCAATATAACTTAGAATTCTCTGATAACTCGGAAGCTCGTCGGACTAGGCCAGGTACATTCGGCAACGTTGACTTCATTTTACGTTATGACAGCAAATACTACCAACTTCGGATAAATAAACAAATGTCTACTATGCGCTCAAACTTTCGTTCGATTTTAATTGTTCGAAAGTTCAGGATAAGTAATAATTTATGACTACACCAGTAGGTTGAGCACTTTCACTAACATCTAATCGACAATAGAGGTTGAATGTAGGGGAAAGTTAGTCTTATTCGATGAGGCGAAAATTGGTTATTTAAAATTGAATTTTTGCAATAATAATGTTTTAATTCATTTTCATTTGCCAGTATCAATTGCTGTTATTAATTCATTATCACTAGTTCTTCTCGTAGCTAGAAATTGTTCATTATATCAGTTAGTACCTATGAAATTATTCTAATATTCGCTTTGGGAAACATTAAACGCTTTAATTTTTATATACATAAAGAAAAAACATAACTTTATGCTTATCATACATTCTTCAAGGGTTTCAAACAACATAAATTTTCATTAATAAATAATTTATGCGTCCATAAATCGATGCCTGTGAAGGAACCTGAAGAAACAGCTTCTGCTTCAACCTTATCCCCTCATATCCATAAAATATTGTTCCTATCAAAAATTTATGTTGGTGGTTGGGACATTTTTTCACACTGATATGCTACATACACTCAGATTATGGAAGATTTTCCGGTAAAAGTTTTATTATCGATATCAAGAAGAAAACGAGTAGGTTTTAAAGTACATGATTGTAAATGAATAATGTTCATTTCATTATCAATATCAGTGCTTTTCTATCATTCAATTTTCAGTAATGGCGTACATTCTTTATGTCAAAAAATGAGAGTTGAAAGGTGACAGCTGCCCAGATAGCAGCTTATACAGAATAAAACCTCTTATTGGAAAACCTTTCATCATACAATTTTAGTATTCATGTCGTGAGCACAGAAGTTTATAAGAATAAGTGGATCAATTTAGATTGTACATACATCAAATGTTATTCTGGTAATTTGTCATAATAAAATTCACAGTTATTCACTTCTTTCAGTAGTTGTTGTATGACTCACAATATCAAAAAATTATAAAGGTATTTTTTTCCTGTCAAAAAAAGCCCTTCGAAATCATTCTGTACAGGGTGTCCCGTAAAATGTGGAAAATCTCTCGAATTCAGGTAGAACATAAAAAATAAAATGATGAGTTCCCATAATTTTTTTTCCTAGCGGCCCTCCCTACGAAGATACGACCTCCTAAATGACGCCACTGGAAATCACTTTTACTGGAATAAATTTCAATTACTCACTTCTTTCATTATTTTTTTCGAAAACGGTTCATTTTAATGACACTGAACAAGAGTACCTTTTCTTTAGCTTAATGTTCAAGGTATCCAAATTTGTTTTTTTAGCACCTTATCATACAGGGTGTTAAAAATGTAAGCATTAAAATGTACAACCCAGTCCGCCCCTGGTAAACTGAACAAGCTAATTGAAATTTGAGTGCGGTGATTTAAGAGGTCCTTAATACTATTAATCATATCAAATTTTTATCAAATTATACCGAGTAGTTTGAAACTTATTCTACTAAAATGGATTTCCAGTGGCGTCATTTAGGAGGTCGTATCTTCGTAGGGAGGGGCGCTAGGAAAAAAAATTATGGGAACTTGTCATCTTCATTTTTTATGTTCTATCTGAATCCGAGAGATTTCCCACATTTTCCGGGACACCCTGAATATAGAATATAAGAAAGGTTCACCATACTTGAAAATAAATCGCTGCGACACGAATACTACTTTCTAAACACCATAACACATCCATCAAAGTAAAAAAAATCACAAAAATATACCGCTTGGATCTCATAGAATAACCTAATGACCATTCTGACCGAAATAGGCTTTAGCCCATCCTCATCTGAGCCAGGCTCTCTTGGGCAACACCAGCACCAACACGACAACTTTCACGACGACCACGTTGATAACAAACAAAGACGGCAGCCAGCAACAGATCATATCAAACCAGCAGGGAGCTAACACCTCGCTTATTAAGAGTTTGCTAGCGAATAAGGTAAACGAAGGCATGACAGCATGAGCATGAGGACTGCAGAGTGTCAGAAAGTAGTTCAGGTAACAGACTAATCGATTACTCTTCAGGGCAATAAAGACATAGATGGGCACCGAGCGCGATATCGATGGAATGAATTTGAGAATCAGATGTACAAAGCACATTTTTGTTTCGAAATTTGACAGTTATTTTGGCCTTTTTTAAAGTAAATGCACTTCAATATCAGCGCAAGATACATATAGTCCTTTCACGAAAGTTTGAGCGCATACTAGGCCTTTGTTTATTTATTTGAAGTTGGTAGTACAGTAGAGACTCGATAATCCGGATCAATTAATGCAAGGGATGATCCGGATTAATGAGGAATCCGGAATACCGGTTGAAATAAAATATAGGTTTTATTATCGAAATCATAAAAGAAATATATTTTTTGGAATAATTAGAATTTTACGTTTTCTACTGTAAGGGAAAAAGAATGCTGAACAATAGCTTTCTCCTATATATCTTTCAGAAGCTGAATATCAGTAATTGCCATGAGTTATGGAATAAACAGACTGCATCGAATTGATCTATGCTCTAAATGCATTTGCTAACATTATCCCCGTCTTCGAGGATCGAAAAAATATGTGCTAAAAGGCCTTTTCGGTATTTCAGTTTTGTTAATTTAATATCATTATGATCCTATGCTGTATCAAAGCTGTATGGTTTGGAGGTAGAAACATTCCATTCCATTTCACTAATTAATTATTCTGTCTGACTTTTTGTCTTATACCATTGTACACTATTATATCAAAAGAACGCCCGATCGTCGTCATAGAAATTGAGTTACGACAAGTTAGAACCGTAAACCACGTATGCAACGATCGAAATTCGGATTATTGAGTCTTGCAATCCGGATTATAAGGACATAATACAATCTTGACGTCAATCCGGACTAGTAATATCCGGATTATCGTTCTCCGGATTATCGAGTCTCTACTGTATTTGCTGCCATAACGTAAAATAAAGTCACGTTGCCGAATGTACCCGGCCTCTTCTGACGAGCTTGCGAGTTATCAAAAAGCTTTATGAAATATTGACAACATTGCGTATCAATTTGACAAGAGAATAAACAACATAACCTAAAATTTTAATATGCACAGTGGAATTTGCCAAATTGTCATGGCCAACCGACGGCTCAAACTTCGTGAATGGACTATAAGTAGAATCATAAAAACTGGCGAAAATATCTGAATATAATAAAAATACCAAAGTAAGATAGATTAATGTTTAAATATTGAGATCTTTTCCTCATTTTTGCCACTGTTTACATTTGACATGGCCTACCTATGTTCTTTATCGATCTGATATTAACTTTTATTAGGGCAAATGTAATTGATTCGTATTCATTTATTTATTCAAGTAAAAAACTTCGAATCGGCAAAATCTAATCTTTGAATTCGTTAGCTTCTTCGGCGGTTTCAATTTTTTTCTAGAAAACCTGACTACCAAACAAAAAATATTATTTTATTGGAAAATCAATAACATTTGCCAAAATGAACTATTCCAGAATTAGAGGTAGCCAGAAAGATATAAAATATGTTCATCTTGGTTTATGATTTCTAACCTATAGAGATAATCAGATTTAGAGGAGATAAGTTTCCTATGCTTCCTTAAAAGTTAATTTCCGTTGTCTTTAATTCTGGAATTTTTATTTGTATTAAAAATGTAGGAATGTTTTTGTGTGAACAATATTCTTAAAAATTAATCATTTGTCTTTTATGCCGTTATGTTGCATAACAGAAGTAAAAACTATGCTATTAACCATCTGCTCTTTTAGTGCGAGTGCATGATGATATTAATATCTATAAAATTCCCTAATTTTTTGTCATAACATATATTAAATAGTTGTAATTTTGTTTATCGACCATGATTTTTTCATCGGCGATTCTTTAGGTGAAATATAGTCCGTTCACGAAAGGTTGAGCACATAGTAGGCGTTTCTTTATTTATCTAAAGTTGGCAGTATTTGCTGTCACACACGTAAAATAAATTCAACGTTGCCGAATGTACCCGGCCTCGTCCGACGAGCTTGCGAGTTATCAGAGAACTCTATGCAAGATTGACAACATTGCGTATCAATCTGACAAGAAAATTGACAGCATAACCTAAAATTTTAATATACACAGTGGAATATGCCAAATTTCCATGGCCAACCGACGGCTCAACCTTTCGTGAACGGACTATAGAAATGGTTTGATATGTCATTACGTCCATGCGGAGAAAGCCGAGAGGGGAAAACTCTGGCGGAATCTCCCAGGGATGGATCATTCCACTGAGTTCCTTCGGAACTTGGAGACAGCGGGATCCAAAAGATATCTGGATCTTAGTAAGAAGCCATTACACCTCCTCACTGGCTTTCCTACAGGACATTGTCGCCTCAGGAAGGACCTGTTGAGGATGAGATTATCGGACACTATGTGGTTTTGTGAGGAGGAGGAAGAAACCCCCATTCACCTAGTCACGGAATGCTTTGGCATTGCAAGCCTAAAGAGAGAATGCCTTGGGCGAGAAACTTGTAAGAGTGAGGAACTAGCCTCGTTGATGTCTTCACAGTTATTAGATTTTATTAGATCTCTGAAACTGGAAGGCGAGCTGCGAAGGGTTTGGTCAGAACAGCTCTGTAAGGGGGCACAATAGACCTTAAGGTCGCAGTGAGCTGTAAACCCCTTTCTAAACTAAACTAACAGACTCAATCAAAACACTCTACAGACTGTTGCGTTGAATTCATTGACGCGGACTTTCCTAGATTACTCGACAAATCTAACATGTTAGTCTCTGAGACACTTAGCTTTCAGACAAACTTTGAATACTTACCAAAATAATCGTATCATGAACAACTCTTAGTCAACAGTATTAAGTATGACCTTTCAAATCAAACGAGTGACATTCCTACCAAGACGTCACCATAACTTCATAATGCTAACCGTACCCTAATTCACCAGGTGGCAGAAAGGCAACAGAGGCTCCTCGCCCAGCAAGGCCAGACGTTTGTAAATAAGACGCCCGCGAAGACGGAGCCCCAGCAGCAACAGCCCAACGTCAAACTGAACGGCGCCCGACAGCTCTTCGGAGACGAGGAGGTGGGCGACCCCTCGGTCTCGTCGACCACCCCGTTCGCCAACACCACCAAGGGCAAGAAAGAACCTCCGCAACCTCCACCCCGCCACTAGCGCCCCTAACGGCGACCGCGCAGCTAAGGATGGTCAGGCCTCCGGTCAAGGTCGATAACGAAGACAGCGACTCTATCGGCAACAACTCCTTGGCTTCCAGCATAGTGGGAGTGGGGGTATTTCTTCAACGGAAGATGGCGACAATTCGTTGACGAGGTAAGTCTGGTTTTTTTCTGTGGTGTGGGGTTTTGTGTGGTGTAGAATAGGACAAGAGTTTCTATAAATACAGGGTGGGGCAGAAAAACCTATCCGATTTCAAATCCCTTTTTCTCAGAAGAGAGAGCAGGTAGAGTAGTGGGGTAAAAACCGTTAGAAAGCTGGTTTTATGCCATTTGTCAGTAGTCAACATGCCTTGGTCTGGTGAACCATCGTGCTTTTGTTATTGAGCGGTTTATCGAATGCGGCGGTTCGATAATTGCTACACAACCTTTGTGGCAGAATTTTCGATATTGGAGTGACGAAAATCCTCGGGAAATCCATCAGGAACCCCTCCATAGCCCAAAAGTGACTGTGTGGTGTGCTCTTTCCCGCCTAGGCGTCTGGGGGCCCTACTTTTTTGAAGAAAATGTAACGGTCAACAGCGAGCGCTATTGTTTCATGCTGGAAAATTTTCTTAGACCCAAAATGGAAGAAAATGGCGTGGAAAATGTGTGGTTTCAACAGGACGGTGCAACCGCCCACACATCGCGACGATCAATTGACATTCTCAGGGAACTGTTTCCCGGTCGCCTCATTTCTCTGAGAGGTGATCTTGGCTGGCCGCCGCGCTCACCGGATCTCACTCCATGTGACTTCTTCCTTTGGGGTTACCTCAAATCGAAGGTTTACCAGCATCGACCAAGGACCCTTCTTGCTTTACGAAGGGAAATTGCTCGGGCAATTGAAGAAATTCCTGTGGAAATGACGGTGAAAGTCATGGAAAGCTACCGCGAGCGCCTAAATAAGTGTATCCGCTCCCAAGGACGACATTTGAGTGATGTGCTTTTCAAAACTTAAATTTAAAAATGGCATAAAATTTGCGATATGTTAATAAAAAAAAATTTTGACAAGCTGAGTGGTTTTAATTTTATAACGTTTTGAAATCGGATAGGTTTTTCTGCCCCACCCTGTATGTGAAATCGATGGCTGAAGGCTCCTGAGGAGGTTGTCGGTTGTATTAACGCCATTGACGACCTGCTGGGCTTTCCATGAATGGAACTATAGGGTTTCCGATAAAGTGTGTTATTTTGATATTGAATTAGGTTTTTCTCTAAAAAATACAGAAAATTAGATTATCTGCTAGTTTTCTTCATTAAACTTACTGAAGAAATGCAATAGTGCATCTAAAATACGCTTTCTTTAATAATACAAAGTCTCAAGAAATTGTTGGGAAAGTTCAAATCAATTGGACAAAAAAGTACACAACCATAACCTACAAGTCAACTGAATCAGTACAAACGATTATCAATGAAATATTATAAAGGCTTTTCCAATAAGAGGTGTTATTTTGATATTCAAAGAAAAAATGCCATTTTTCAATATAAATGATCGGATGTTTATTTCATTATAAAGAAGAAGCTATGCCGTTAATAGTGGAAAATAACATCAGGCAAATGACCACCACGACCACGATTACAAGACCATATCTTTTTAATGAAATTTTCCATAACCAAATCGCAAAGTGGCTGCCCTATGTCCTCGATAGCCTCACGAATTCCATCTTTGAGGTCTCGAATCGACGCGGGGCTATTGGCGTAGACCTTCTCTTTCACGTGGCCCCAAAGGAAGAAGTCGCAAGGTGTTAAATCACAAGATCTCGGTGGCCAATTGTGATCACCTCTTCTATACCTTTTCAACTTCAAATGAGACTAATCACATTCAAATTGAGATTAAACAAATTCAAAATGACATTAACCAACTTCAAAATGGTAAAACACAATCTAATTGGGAATAAACACATTCAAAATGGGAGTAATCATTATCATATTGGGAACTGACATTTCCACTTGACTTTGATACTCCAAAAATATTGTCGAATAATAAAGGTATTCATCAGATCATTTTGTGTGTTCTGTATATAACTATGTAGCTTTACATTAAAGAATCGGAAGCAGCGAATGTTTAAAAGCAGATTTATGCTGAACATAAATAATTTTGACAATATGAAGGGTGTTTTTGAATAGATGCGAAAGATTTAAGGGGTCATTTCTCACATTATTTTATGAAAAAAAGTTCCAACAAATGTAGGTCCAGAAATGCATTGTTTCCAAGATACAGGGTGTTGAAATTTTACTTAAAAACTGGCCGAAATAAGTGGTACCTACGCCACTAAGATATTTCAAACTAACAAATATATTTGAATTCAATTTATGACAAAAATGTTTTCTGCCTTTTTTCCTATGGGACACCGTTTCATGAGAAAAATAAAACATCTCAACGTTGAGCCCTCATACTATGTGTTAATAAGTGTAAAGATGTTTAATTTTCTTACATAAAAACGGCGCCCCGCACGAACAAGAAGTAGAAGTCTTACTACCAATTGAACGAAGAATTCAAAAATAATTGTAAGAAATATCTCAGCGGTGTACACATATTTTATTCAGTTTTCAAGTAGAACTTCAACACCATTCATCTTGAAAAAAATGCATTTCAGGACTTACATTATTTACGGAAACTTTTTTTCATAAAATGATATGAGGAATCACCCCCTCAAATCTTACGCATCCTGTATATCAGTATCAAATTCCAGTGGAAATGTCTATTCCCAATATGAGATTGATTAGTCTCATTTTGAATGTGTTTATTCTCAATTCGATTGTGTTTACCATTTGAAGTTGGTTATTCTCATTTTGAATTTGTTTAATCTCAATTCGATTGTGTTTACCATTTTGAAGTTGCTTAATGTCATTTTGAATTGCTTAATCCCAATATGAATGTGATTAGTCTCAATTTGAAGTTGAAAAGGTATAGAGATGACACGGTCCGGAAACTTTTCCCACAAAAGATCAATGGTTTCGTTGATTGTGTGGCACGTAGCGCCGTCTTGTTGAAAGTAAACGTGGTCCAGATCAATACTATCAAGTTTCGGCCATAAAAAATCATCAATCATCTCTCGGTAGCGCAATCCATTCACCGTAACTGTTGCTCCAGCCCCATTTTCGAAAGACTAAGGTCCAATGACTCCGCCGGACCATAAACTGCACCAAACAGTCACACGTTGAGGAAAGAGAGGCTTTTGAACAATAACTCTTGGGTTTTCCGAGCCACAGATGCGACAGTTTTGCTTGTTGACGAAGCCACCGAGGTGGAAATGGGCCTCATCACTCAAGATGATTTTTCGATGGAATTCCGGATCATTTTCAGGCATTTCAACGACCCAATCAGCAAAGACAGGACGTTGTTGATCGGCCGGCTTGAGTTCTTGTGTTAACTGAACTTTATGAGCCTTGCGACCCAAATATTCATGCAAAATACGACCAATTTCTTTATTGCTGTCCGACAAGGTGCTTCACGACGATCCAAAAATGCTCGAGTCTCTGCCAAATTTTCACCATTTTTTAGTGAATTTCAATAATTTCAATGCTTTCTTGAAGCGTGAATCGTTCCATTTTTATAAATTGCGTAGTTTTCACTTGTAAAATGTCAAAAAATTACAGCTTCAAACGTGACATCTACCGAAATAGCAGGCTATTCAAAATAACACTCTTATTTTAAAACCCTTTATAATGACCTCAGTTCAAATAATAATAATAATACTTTTCTCGGTTGATGGCGCATGAACTGGCCCATCAGCAGTCCCCTGAAGACATAAAAACAGCTTGATTCGTGGATAATCTCAAAGGAAGAATTCTTACCAATAAAGATAGAAAAACAAAGTTGTTGCGTATGATGGGAAACACTTTGAATGATTCTTTAGTAACCATTTTTCATAATGGAGTGGTAAAAGTGCCTATTATGAATCTACTGATTCATCTTTGAATAAATAGAACGCATAAAATACTATTCTTATTGCTCTGAGCCAAGCTATTCATCTGTAGTACACAAAATCCCTCTGCTATATACTTTAATCTCACAGTCTTGGGAATTTTCAAGACTCATTTTCACAATTATTCAACCACGATTTTCCACCGAAAAACTTTCTTTCAGCTTCGAAGGCCTGTTGAACGGAGTACCCAACATCGACCATTCCCTGAACGACGACAGCAACTCCAAAGACTCCACCAGCGAAATAACGAGAGGAAAACCCTTGAGGCTAGCCGATCTGCTCGAGAAAAAGATCGAAAAAACGCCACCTGTCATCGTGAACGGTTCCTTAGGAAAAGACTTGAAAATAACTGCCAAGGGTTTAGAATTAGTGGAAAATCATATAGAAAAGCGTTAATAAGGGATAACAAGACCGTACTCATAGCCAAAATGGAACCTGAAGCTGTCGTCAAACAAGATTTCAGGCAGGAAAACCAAACGGGTGTTAAAAGAGCTGCTACGGAAGATATATCGAAGATCGAAACCAAAAAAATGTGTATCGAGAACGTCAATGGGAATGCACCGTCTCCAAACCAGATTCTTTGGTATGTAACTTTTCATTTCATTTATTCACAGAAAAATACAGTGAATAATTTTAACCCATCAATCTCTTTTTTTATTCTTTATTTGTAACATTAGATCAATAAGGAACATAGATAGGCTCTGTCAGATTTAAACAGAAGCTAAATGAGGAAAAGATCTCTATGTTCATGTTCCATAAAAACATTTCTATCGATATCTGTTTATAAAGAAGTTCTATTTATTTCGTGTCAGTACTCAAAAAGAAACACAACTCTGTCTTTTGTTTATATTGAACTGTCGAATTTCAAATAAAAAAAAAACATTAGTTTTGTATATCTGATCCCCAAATTAATTCCATTGATATCGCGCTTTGGGACTATCTATGTTCCTCATTGATCTGAGTATAGTCCGTTCACGAAAGGTTGAGCCGTCGGTTGGCCATGGAAATTTGTCATATTCCACTGTGTATATTTAAATTTTTTGTTATGTTGTTTATTTTCTTGTCAGATAGATACGAAATGTTGTCAATATTGTATAGAGTTGTCTGATAACTCGCAAGCTCGTCGGACGAGGCCGAGTGCATTCGGCAACGTTGACTTTATTTTACGTTATGACAGCGAATACTGCCAACTTCAGATAAATAAACAAACGCCTACTAAGCGCTCAAACGTTCGCGAACGGGCTATAGATAGGCTTTGTCAGATTTAAACAGAAGCTAAAATGAGGAAAAGATCTATATGTTTATGTTCCATAAAAACATTTCTATCGATATCTGTTTATGAAGAAGTTATATTTATTTTGTGTCAGTACTCGAAAAGAACACAACTCTGCCTTTTCTTTATATTGAACTGTCGAATTTCAAACAAAACATTAGTTTTATATATCTGATCCATAAATCAATTCCATTGATATCGCGCTTTAAGCTATCTATGTTCTTCATTAATCTGAGTATGTAACACATCAGCTGAAAGTTTTTGGACTAACGAATAAAACACAATCATGCTCTCTTAGGTTCAAAATCATTTTATTCATTAACATAATTTTCTTCTAGAGTGGTATAGTCCGTTTACGAAAGTTTGAGCCGTCGGTGGCCATGACAGTTTGGCATATTCCACTGTGTATATTAAAATTTTAGGTTATGTTCTTTATTTTCTTGTCAGATTGATACGCAATGTTGTCAATATTGCATAGAGTTCTCTGATAACTCGCAGGCTCGTCAGACGAGGCCGGGTACATTCGGCAACGTTGACTTTATTTTACGGTATGACAGCAAGTACTGCCAACTCAGATAAATAAACAAACGCCAACTATGCACTCAAACTTTCGTGAACGGACTATATGTAACACATCGGCTGAAACGTTTTTGGATTACCGAAGAAAACGCATGTTCTTTTAGGTTTAAAATCATTTTATTCTTTAACTTATTTTTCTTCTAGAGTGGTCCATTTTATACACTTGTACATTATTCATTTTCTCTAGTTTCGCTTGAATTTCGTTATCATTCTTTTATCTTGTTTTTTTAGGATGCTAGGCAAGAAGAAGCCGATGAAGAAGAATCGAGAGGAAGCGCGAGGGTATCGGATGCAGCAGCTAAGCTTTTTGCCGATATCGCAGCTGATATTTGGAGGACGAGGACGAGGAGCAACTTCTGCAGGAGGCGCAACAACCAGCGCCCTCAACGATATCTGTTGATACAGCTATTGGTACCAGTCCATCCGTTGGACAGTTGGTGATGGACAACGGAAGGGACAGATGCTCATTACAACACAGCCTCGTCAGGTTAGTACTGCTATAATTATAGAGTTTTTCTTTATTTTAATAATGATTATAGCAACCTTGAAGGTTAACGATCACAGACGTTTTCAGAAAAATAATTATTCTAGTTATTGGTCTTGCAAAAATGCCTGTTATTCAAAGTTTTTCTTTCCTGCCAACTATTTCATGGAATAAAAATTATTCAAAACTCGAAACACTACCACTATCATCAGTTGGATAGTTAAATCGCGTGAAATATTTACAGCGTTGCCAGTTCATCATTTTGGCATGTTGAATCAATAACAAATGATAAAGTAAACTCTGTTGACTGAACTATTGGAATGTTGCTGTTTGTACAACAATCGTGTTTTTCACTTGTCTCGCAAATATTAATTTTTTCTGCATTTTTCTTGAGTTAATAAACTTCAATATCACTGCGTGGCACATTCAAATGTAGAATCACGAAAACTGGCGCAATATCTTGGAAATCAAAAGAATACCCTGAGTGAGATTAATGTTTTAAAACAGCTGAGCGGGAATATATGAATCTTTTCTCTCATTTTTGGTACTGTTTATACCTGACAGGGCCTATCTATAGTGATAGTCGATAGTTTGATAGTTTAAAAAGGGGTTACAGTTCACTACGTCCTCAAGGTCTATTGTGCCCCCTTACAGAGATTCAATGAGGCTAGTTCCTCACTAGTACATGTTTCTCGACCAAGCCATATTCCCCTTAGCCTCGCAATGTCAAAGCATTCCGTGACTAGGTGAATGGGGGTTTCTTCCTAATCCCACAGAACCTACACTCGTCAGTGTCCGATAATCCCATCCTCAACAGGTGCTTCCTGAGGCGACAGTGTCCTGTAAGAAAGGCAGTGAGGAGGTTAATTGTTTCTTACCAAGATCAAAATATCTTATGGATCTTGCTGTTTCAAAGTTCCAAAGGAACTTAGTGGACTGATCCATCCCTGGGAGATTCCGCCAGAGTTTTTCCCTCTCAGCTTTCTCCTTCTCCAGAAACACCTTCTTATGGGTACATTTACGTACATATACCACAGAAGGGTTCTGGGCCACTGAGTGATATTCGTGCTCCTTCTTTGGCAAGTGTATTGACTTCTTCGTTTCCTTTGATTCCTGGATGACTGGAACCCAGATTAAAAAGACCTTATTTTTCTTGCCTACCTCATTGAGTGTGTTCCGGCACTTCCAGATCATCTTTGAGTCGATGACGTAGGAGCTCAGTGCTTTAATAGCAGCTTGACTATCTGAGTGTATGGCTATTCTGATTCTTTCTTTCCATCCATGTTCTTTATTGATCTGAATTATACCCAGATTCTGACTTAATATAACGCTATATTAAACCTTAATTGACTAAACCATAATCTTTTCTTACAGATCATCATGTCGCAACAAAACCCGACAATAAAACCGGCGACAGTGGCGCAGCCGCAACAGACGGTAATCGTACAAAACTCTGGGCAGCAAAGAACTCCGGTCATGCTCCAACAGACCAACACAGGTCAGATCTTGCTATCCCAAGGCCTACAGGGTCAGGTGCAGTTCGTCACCAGCGGGCATCCGGGCAGCAGTACGTCCTGCAGACGGGCGGCACGCCCGGCACCTACATGGTGGCTCAACCGCAGACGGCCATGGTGCACGGGCAGCCACAAACCGTGCTCGTGGCGCAAACGGCGCAACAGCACGCGCCACTGGCGCCAAGACGATCATCATTTTGCAGCAACAGCCGAGTTCTGGAATGCGTCGCATCATCAGAAGGTAGGAATACAGTTTTTTTGTTAATAAGGGTATGTATAGTCCGTTCACGAAAGTTTGAGGCGCGTAGTAGGCGATTGTTCATTTATTTTAAGTTGGCAGTATTTCTGTGAGGGGCATGGCTTTTTCTCTGTAAACTGTAAAGAATCAGATATTGTTGAGTCATTCACTTAGTGTTAGCTTTATGCAAAATAAGTTTATTGCGTATAGTCCGTTCACGAAAGTTGGCATAGTTGGCGTTTGTTTATTTATCGGAAGTTGACAGTATTTGCTGTCATAACGTAAAATAAAATCAACGTTGCCGAAAGTACCCGGCCTCGTCCGACGAGCTTGCGAATTATCAGAGAACTCTATGCAATATTGACAACATCAATCTGACAAGAAAATAAACAATATACCTAAATTTTAATATACACAGTGGAATATCCCAAATTTCCATGGCCAACCGACGGCTCAACCTTCCGTGAACGCACTATATTATGAGTTTGTGGTTTTTCATTTTGAAAATTGAAACATCATCGTGAAGAATTCGTTGTAGTAATAATTTTTATCTACGACTATCGTATAATCTAACCATTATAAGTCTATCTGCTCGGCCCTAATAATGCCCATTATCAGCTGTGAATAATGAGTCATTTTTCATTGCTGTAAGATGCTTCAAACGAACAAAAAATTATTTCTTCAGCTATATCGACCCGGGTCATTTTATTGGCCAACTCGAGGTCTTAGACAACAAATGTGCAATTAGTTTTTCGATAGGATAATTCTTTTTTCGAATAATTGACTTTTTGTGGAAAAATCGGGAAAAATAGGTCAACTTTCGAGTGCTGTAGCAGCCGGAAAAATGAAACTGTGGGGATGATGAATTTTTTCATTGTATATTGTTCCTTCGCGAATCAGAATATTCAAATTTCATCCACCTATCGCGAACAGTTTAGATTTTCTGAATTTTTTCGCGAAGATCCAATTTTTCCGGTTTTTCATCGACTATAACTCAAAAAATGTATGTGTTATGGAAAAAACTGTCTGGATATTTTTAATCTACGCCCTCGAATTAGTGAATGATGAAATTTTGGTGGCGATCGGAGATAATTCATTTTATTGAAAAATTTCCATACATACAGGGTTTTCCTTTTAAGTTGGCCTATTAGACGTTTTAAGAGAACTAGTGAATATTTCGTTCTGAAATTTTTGGTGCAGCCCTGAGGGGAAGGAACTCTTCGCCTAAAATATTTTCAAGTCGACAGTGTTGCCACGTCTATCTCAAACGCATATCCACTTTCTTATTTCAAATGGAACTACCTATATTTTCATTTATGTATCGATTCAATATCAAATTTGCAGTTTAACCCACCAAAAAAAATTTTTCTCTGCTATGCACTGTTGCCAAGTTATTCACAAATTCCTGAAACTTTTGGCATTTCATTGCCAGTTTGGAAATGCAATATCTCGATTATTTTTTATTGCATACGGAACCAAAATCAGCAGTCTCATAGTTAAGACTCCATGCATTCATGTGGTCTATTCAGTATTTTGATACATCGTAAGGTTTTTCGAAGATATTGCTGCGAAAGTGTGAAACTGAAAATTGAAATATTTTCGAGATTTTCAAATGGCAACCCCATATTTATCTTACAGCATTTGATTCGAAATGAAAAATGAATGGCAGTCTCCTCTACACTAATTATTTATTTTGGATAGTTTTCGAATGAGATGAAAAATACTAAATTTTTCAGTATTTATAGTTCATGATCTATGGTTCTGTTCACGATGAAATGGTTCTATGATTATGGCGTGAATTGTTGAAGTAGATTCTATGGTTGAAATCATAAAAAGTATTCGATGATCATGGATGTCATAGAAAAAAAGTTTACCTATATTATTCAAACACGATTCGGGTTGTTTCACAATTCACGGGGAATGCCAAAAAATTATTGAAAGGACCTGTAGGACCTTTAACAATCGTTATTCACATTTAGCACGAATGATCGGAAAGAAATTCCAAAAATTGTTTAGACTTTCTGTAATCCTGGCCCTATGTTCATGACCTCAACAATAGGATTCATTCCGATAATTCACTTCATAATCACACAGCATTATGTCCATTGAACATGACTATAAAAACTGAAAAATTTCAGTATTTTTCATCTCATTTGAAAACTGTCAAAAATAAATAATTAGTGAACATAAGGCCAGGACTACAGAAAGCCTAAACAATTTTCGGAATTTTTTTCAAGTCATTCTTGCTAAATGTGAATAACGATTTTTAAAGGCATTTCCCGTGAATTGTGAAACAACCCGAATGATGACATCCATGATCATCGAATACTTTTATGATTTGAACCATAGAATCTACTTCAACAATTCACGCCATAATCATAGAACCATTTCATCGTAAACAGAACCATAGATCATGAACTATAAATACTGAAAAATTTCAGTATTTTTCATCTCATTCGAAAACTATCCAAAATAAATAGTTAGTGTAAAAGGAGACTGTCATTCATTTTTTATTTCGAATCGAATGCTGTAAAATAAATATGGGGTTGCCATCTAAAAATCTCGAATATTTCATTTTGAGTTTCACATTTTCGGAGCAATATCTTCGAAAAACCTTACGATGTATCAAAATACTGAATAGACCACATAAATGCATGGAGTCTTTACTATGAGACTGCTGAGTTTGGTTCCGTATGCATAAAAAATAATCGAGATATTGCATTTCCAAACTGGCAATGCAAATGCCAAAAGTTTCAGAATTTTGAATAACTTGGCAACAGTGCATAGCAGAGAAATTTTTTTTAGTGGGTTATACTGCGAATTTGGTATTGAATCGATACATAAATGAAAATATAGGTAGTTCCATTTGAAATAAGAAAGTAGATATGCGTTTGAGATAGACGTGGCAACACTGTCGACTTGAAAATATTTTAGGCGAAGAGTTCCTTCACCCTCAGGGCTGCACCAAAAATTTCAGAACGAAATATTCACTAGTTCTCCTAAAACGTCTAATAGGCCAACTTAAAAGAAAACCCTGTATGTATGGAAATTTTGGCAAAATATTTTTCGACTCCAATCGCCACCAAAATTTCACCATTTACTAATTTCAGGGCGTAGGTTAAGAATATCCAGACAGTTTTTCTGTAACACATTTATTTTTTGAGTTATAGTCGATGAAAAATCGGAAAAATTGGACCTTCGCGGAAAAATTCAGAAAATCTAAACTGTTCGCGATAGGTGGATGAAATTTGAATATTCTGATTCGCAAAGGATCAATCTACGATAAAAAAAATCAGCATTCACAGTATCATTTTTTCGGCTGCTACAGCACTCAAAGTTGACCTATTTTTCCCGATTTTTCCACATTTGTTCCCTACGACCCACAGTGAAATGTTTCTCAACGATTACATATCAAAAAAATTGAGTTGGTAGATGAACCAATGAACGAATAGCGACGTCTATTATCAAAACCAAGCCAACTATCATACACCCCTAACATAATACAGGGGAACTTCCCTTTAACGAATTTCGTACAAGACATTGCACCTTGAATCCAAATTCCATGTTAAAAACACCCTCTAAAACGAAGTTAGTTCTCTCTATAACGAAATATTCAAAGAACATCACTCTTTGAATGGGTATTGGTAAGAAGGTATAAGGGTGGGTTTTTTCCGAATTTTTTCCGGACGTACGTAATAAATCCCGACCTTGAACTGAATCATTACGGCGGGCACAGTGATCCTTCTGAAACAGTTTTAAATACACCCCTGGCTGTTTGGTTTCAATAACCATTACGCTAGTGCGAAAAGTTGTGCGAAAATGTCTAAAAGCAAGTGCTAAAGTTTGAATGATGAACTTAAACTTATCAGTTAAGTCGACCGCGACATTGCTTACTGTAAAAACAAATTTTCTGTATAGCAAAATTTCTCTTTGACGAATTTTTTTTGCGGAATTAGCGATTTCGTTCAAAGAAGTTCCACTGTATTTCGTAATCTTAACCATCGACATTAATTTCAGGTTATGGTAACGCCGCAAGGACAGCAAGTTGTGGTTACCCAGGTACCGAGGCCGATGATCCACACCTCGGTTAGCAACATCGTCCAAACACCGACCGTTATCAAATCGAATCCCGCGTCTATGATCACGACGTCGACCACCTCCACCTCGACTAATTCTCACGTGGTGACGGTCCAGCAGACCAACGCCGCCGCCCAGATCAAGCAGGAAGAACTGAAGGCGAAAATCATCAAAGCGAAAAGCGCGAAGGACTTGACGCAACTTTTCATCTGCGAATGGGTGGACTGTACAGTGTAAGTGATAATATGTACTCTGTTCAAATGTAAGAAGGAGCAATAACAACAAGTTTGGCGCAGCGGTAGGAGGGCCTTCGGATAGGTACTTTCAGTCCAGAGTCCAATCGAAGAGATTCATACAATCGTTCAGTTTTAACTGAATATTATTATACGAATGCAATTCTTACAGCACATCTAAGTGGAATATAAAACACGCTCTCATTTATTCCTTATCGAATTTATTCCATTGGAGGTTCCACAATGTATACACTTCGTCAAAAGGTTTTCTCTATCCAGTACCATCCACAGTCCGTCCCGAGTACGATCGTGGCAGTCTCTTAGGGCGGTCGAAGGGAGCGTTTTGATGACAGTTTGACCAATACGAGCTTTATTGTGCGCAAACCAGACGATTCTGTTTGTTTACAAAGCTCTCTCTTATATTTGAACGGACTATAGTTCTTCAACTAACCTAACCTAACCCCACATTTCATTATGAAGGGTTTTCCAATAAGAGGTGTTATTTTTAATAACGCGCTATTCGGTAGATGTCACGTTTGAAGCTGTCATTTTTTTACATTTGACAAGTGGAAACTACGTTATTCATAAAAATGGAACGATACACGCTTCAAGAACGCATTGAAATTATTAAAATTCACTATAAAAATGGTGACAATTTGGCAGAGACGGTTCGTAAAACTCGAAAATTTTTGGGTCGTCGTGACTAACCTTGTCGGACCGCAATAAAGAGATTGGTGGAAAAATTCGAGCTGTTCGGACAAGTTATTGATTTGAAGAATGAAACCCGTGCACGCCGCTCAAGAACAGCCGAGAATATTGCTGCTGTAGCCGAAAGTGTTGACAAAACCCAGGTTTGTCCATTCATCGTCGTTCTTTGGAATTAGGCATTCCACAAACGTCATTACACTGTGTTTTGCATGAAGATTTGGGTCTTGAGGTTTATAAAGTTCAGTTAACACAAGAACTCAAGCCGGCCGATCATAGACGACGAAACCATTATTCTTTTGCGGAAAAAGTTTCCAGACCGTGTTATCTCTCGAAGAGGTGATCACAATTGGCAATCGAGATCTTGTGATTTAACACCTTGCGACTTCTTCCTTTGGCCCACACGAAAGAGAAGGTCTACGCCAATAGCCAGCGTCGATTCAACACCTCAAAATGGAATTCGTCAGGCTATCGAGGATATAGGCAGCCACTTTGCGATTTGGTTATGGAAAATTTCATTAAAAGAATATGGTCCTGTAAGCGTGGTCATGGTGGTCATTTGCCTGATGTTATTTTCCACTATTAACGGCATAGCTTCTTCTTCTTCTCTTATTCTTAAATATAAGATTTAAGTGAGTTAACTTTCTTCATGATATCATGAAGTTCGGAAATATCACATTATGAATGGTTTCATATTATTTACTTTTACACATTTGCTTATATGCTTCAGTAATGAATTCTTTTACAGAACGACCAAATTTAAATCGGCCAATGAGGTATATTTACATGCCTGCGAAGCCCACTGTCCACAGAATAACGTTGAAGAGGTTATCTGTCAGTGGGACAGATGCGACAACTTGAAGAGAAAGAAATTTTCATTGATGACGCATCTGCACGATAAACATTGTAATTTAGAGGTGAGTAACATGAAAATTCTCTAATTTCAAATAATAAACCCTTATAGTGTAGTTTGAAACAATTTAAATTCAAAAATTGAAGTGTTGGTTGACACTTTTCTTTTCTTTATGAATTTTTAAATTATTTCAGGCTATGAAACAATCCCTGATGAAAAGAAAAACGCAACCGAACGCGGGTAAACCTGAACCCGCAGCACCACCTGTAAGCACTTCCCCCCACCCCGGCTACGCTCCTGATGCTGCCCTTCATGCCATAAAAAGGCATGCCCTAGAATTTGTTAATCCCAAGGAACTTCAGGTTAGTGTTAAACGACTGTTATATATTATCAAGCATCAAGATATGTATAATAAAGAGACTTTATGACATACAATTGAGTAAGGAAACATAGTGCCACTGGGCGGGGCTAAGTCGGGAACCAATATGGCGGAAAGATCAGGGTTGAATTAAGTTGCCAGTTTTTTTGTTCACAAATTTCACCTGAAAAATACGACGTGTTGGGTCTTTAGGAAATCTGTTCAAATAAGGTCGATTGAATATCAAATAAACAATTTTTCATATACACATATAAAAAGATATCAGATTACCAAGACAGACTTGCAAAATTTCAAATGCGGATCTGTTCAGTAGGTACTCATCCTACCTGTGATATGTTTTTTTCCTCTAATTTTTTCTTATCTGTCTCTTCTCTGCTTGACGAAAACCTTACAGCACACGATACCATTTCATTGTATATTATTAAGCAGAAAAAATCACAATTTAACTAGGAAAAGGCGCAAGAATTACGATTCCTCCAGAAAACTCAACGATTGTCAAATTTGACGTTAAAGTGGTAGTAATATGGCGGATCTGATACCACGTTTACTTCAATGGTGGCAACTCTATACTATCCTATCCCTGTGTTTTCAAGAAACATCTTAAAATAAAATATCAAAGTCTTATCGAAGAAAAAAACTCAAAAATGGTACTTACGTGTCGCTAGGTCAGTGGATTGAGCATTGGACATAAAATGGTTTCCTGGTAAAACATGGTTTTTTTTGCTGATTATAATTTTTCCCAAAAATGTACTTACCTTTTCATGTAGAATTGCTCAAGTTTCATTTTTGAGCTCTGACGGTGGTGTATTGAACTGAAAACTTCTATTATACACTATGAAAGTGAACAAGCAAATGGAAACTGGCCAATCTCTGAAATATTAGAAATATAAAGTACTAACATCTCTTCTACTGGTTTCTTTATTTTTCATAAATAACTATTGTAACTTCTATTTGGCTCAGTTAAAAAATTTTCTCAATATTTTTATTTTCACGGAATATGAAGTTCTTTAGGTAATTTATAGTAAATAGTACCTTAAAATTTATATTATTATTTTTGTGCACATTTCAAGAATTTTTCATGCATATAACAACGTTTTTATGTGCATATAATCCGTTCTTTAATAATGACTCATTAGAATCACTAATATCACGGCATTTTCATATAAAGTATACTTATTGAAGTGATGCATAATCGAAGCTAGGAAAAAATGCACAATCTGGTGAAAATTAGCTTTCATCACTTGGCGTCAACTTATTGATAAAATGCAATGAATCTTGAGAAGGTTACTAACACTTTATCTTGTCTGAAATAGCAAAAACACCAAACAACTGAACAGCGTTACTGTTGTCGCTGCACCAAAGGTTGTTGCACCTTCAACTGATCAGGTGAGAGGTGGTTTTGTTATGCGCAGCGTGTTTGGTCCATTTTTTTTTTTATTTATTTCATCATGTTTTATCTGTTTTTGTTATGCTATTTAGCTTGATATGACGTGTTTTATTTTTGTGAAGTTTGTGGAGCATGGAAGTTTGTTTTTATGAGATGTGTATTTTTGCGTAAAAGATAATCATGAATGATGAATTATCAAGATATCGTATGATCTGACATCTACCATTTGGTATTTAATAGAAAAAAATAAAGGTCCACTTCTGAAAAAATTGATTTTTACACTTTTCATTCATAGTTTCTTCATTTAAAGTTAATTTATAGTGTTTTTGGGAAACCTATTGAATATTATCAACAAATCATATTAATTTCCCGTTTGTCACTAGAAATATGGACTATTAATTAATTGACATATCAATTTGGATACAAGAATGTTTGCTGAAAGTCGATTCTGACTTGGATGGTTTTAGGTGTTAATTTGTTATTTCCTCTAGATCAAAAATTCAGTGTGAAATACCTTGTGCCATTTTTTTCATGTTTCTATTCCTATATTGCTATTATTATTATTATTATTGGTAGATGTCAAACATCCATTTTATATATTTTTTTATTGATAAACAAAGTATGGCATGTTTTGAGCATTGTTTTAGGAATGTGGTTTTTCAACAGGATTTTATCCAATGAAAATAAATCATTTTCAATACCCTGTATAACCATTTCGATCGAAAACGGTCTATTTTTAATTGGACCTCCTGTAAAAGAAGAATCTTTGAAACACATATCATTTAAATTAATTGCCTTGTTGACAGATTATTATAGTCCGTTCACGAAAGTTTGAGCCGTCGGTTGACCATGGAAATTTGGCATATTCCACTGTGTATTTTAAATTTTAGGTTATGTTGTTTATTCTCTTGTCAGATTGA
>JACDNR010000118.1:0-40759 GCA_013421045.1 Propylea japonica | reverse complement strand
TTGCCAGAAAAAGATTTGGCTTGAATGAAGAGCTGTAACTTAAACTGAACCTATTCGAAAGAAAAATATCACTCTAAAAGTAAAATGTTGAATAATAAAAACCATAAAGTGAAAGCAGAGAATAATATCAATCGATATAAATCACCAATATTAAACTCATACTTCGGAGCAACTTCGTCCTTGTTCGAGACAAAATGCAAGAAGTGTATCAATCAGAGCACCTATGGATGGCCATTTCGTCCTTATTAGAACTCATCAGCACAGGATAGCTCTGATGATAGAAGGTATTTCTTGGGACTTAATGCGAAACGGCGTCTCCTTTAAGGTATTATTCCACCCAACAATGCCATAACAGTAAACACTGAAAGACACTGAATGCATGTTAAAAATACCGAGTCCCATCGAAAACCTTCTTCCATAGCATGAATCTCGAACAAAGTAGCGAAAATTTTTCCATTTGTTGCCTTGACTGAAGCGTTTTTTGCATATCGCAAAATTTCATACTTCAGTCTACAACGAGGAGCGCCCGGGTAACGTCAGGTGACTAAGTCACCTGACGTTGTCTGCATATTTATTTACGGAAAGATCCACATGATCCTCCGTTTCAATATATATATATACTTAGTTATAATGAGATGGATGCAGGAGAATATTTTTATTGCTTTCCAGAATAAATACGCACAAGTGTCTATTTCAAATCGCATATCGTATAACGCATATAGATATATTGAAGTTATCAATTCAATTAGAAAAATATCAAAGGAAAATATTCTTCAATATGTAATAGTGATTACAATAAAAGATCTGTAGGTAATATGGTAATAACTTAGAATGAGGATCAAGTTTCAGATCAGTCAATTATCTTCGATCTTGAAGAATTGAGTAAAGAGCATAGAAAAAAAAGACTACTGAAATGAGATTGTGGTAATTATACGATGCTAAATTGTTCTGTGCTCTCATCAATAGTTGAAACCATAGAAAATATTGAGACTCAGATGAAAATGTGTTTTTTACCATTATCTAACTCATATTGATACAAACCCATACAATGTTATATATTTTTGAAATCAGAAAAAATTGAGCTTTCGGAAAATGGCACAAAAATCTAGTATTTTCATTTAAAAAAACATAACTTTGGGTCATAGCTTCTTAATTAGAACTGATGCAAAAAAGACGAGCACGCCACTGTATTCTACGTAAAAAAGTGCCTGTATAATGTTTTAATTTCAGAGCTCTATCATCAGTATTAGCGGAGATTTGAACTTTTTTCGATATCGACACTTTTCCAATTTTCGCTTATAACTCGAAAACAAAAGAAGGTAGCCAAAAATGAATAATACTCTTGTTAGTTTCTAAGAAAAAGAGATCGAGAAGTGGGTATCAGATTTTGTCTATTTCCTCTGGTTCAAAAGTTGTAGTGCTAAAACATCGAAATATGCCCACCCTGTACAACTGTGAAAGGTATGTTTTTGAGGTGTTAATTGTTTGTTTTATTGACTAACACATATTTTAATAACTTTCCCATACCAAAAACTGAGAGTACTCAAAGAGTATGGCTTGGGAGAATAAACAGGACTGATTTGGGGAGCTCCAAACGATCAAAATAATTTTTTGGTGTTAGATCATTCCTATGAAGAATGTTTTGGCTCCAGAAAAACTCGCAGGAGATATTCTTTTGAAACACTCAATTACAAATTATTTGACAATTTTTTGACTGAAAATGATAAGGATCTTGAACTAGGAATTGTTTCTTATTGTTATGACATTTTAATATAATTTTCAATGATACATTTCATAGACAAATTCTTAATGGTCTCTTAGTCCATTTAGGCTAAGTTCAGATGATCGCGCGTAAACGCGCGTTTCACACAACCGCGCGACTAGAGATACAGAGTAGTCCTATACAAATGTTTATATCATAGACTACTTTGGTTTATATGGTCGCGCGTCATATAAACGCGCGACCATATAAATATTTGTATAGGACTACTCTGTATCTCTAGTCGCGCGGTTTGTGAAACGCGCGATCATCTGAACTTAGCCTTATATTCCATTTTATGTTCAATACTTCTATGTACTGATTCTGTTAATTGTACATTTCACTGATTTTTTTTCTTCAGTTACATATTCCATTAATAATTCATAGCTGTATGAATAAATTATTTTTCGTGGAAGATTTTTTTGCCATTAAATAAATAAAAAATAAATAAATATTTGATATAATAATTATTTTCATGAAACCTTAATATCTTTATTCTACTTTAATACTAAGAACAAACATTTCGCGTAATTTTAAATGAATTTGTAAACAACTTCGATTGTTGTTACAAAATTTATTTAAAATTACGCGAAAAGTTTGTCCTTAATATTCATTCGAAAACCGAAACGTGATTGTAAATCAAGGGGAAAGAGGGCGCTGGCAAAAATTTGACTAAATTAGTTCGCACATACACACATAAATGGCGTGTTCCTCGAAAAAAAATTTAGCCGAGAGTTGCCTATCTATAGTCCGTTCACGAAAGTTTGAGCACATAGTAGGCGTTTCTTTATTTATCCGAAGTTGGCAGTATTTGCTGTCATAGAGTAAAATAAAGTCAATGTTGCCGAATGTAACCAGCCTCGTCCGACAAGCTTACGAGTTGTCAGACAACTCTATGCAATATTGACAACATTGCCTATCAATCTGACAGGAAAATAAAACATAACCTAAAATTTTATATACACAGTGGAATATGCCAAATTTCCATGGCCAACCGACGGCTCAACCTTTTGTGAATGGACTATATATGTTGCCTATGTCTTGGGCCAAGTGAGCGTCAACCTTTAATCGTAGGGAACCTGCAGTACTCAAATCGATTATTACGCGCAGCCTGACGTATTTACTGAATGCGTCGGACTGCCTGTGTTAGTCGATTTGAGAGAGACAACCATATAATTTGTTCATTGAACCATCAATCGCGTCAAACAAAAGCGAAACATAGCATGTGAATATGTCCAGTATAGCACTGTTCAAATGAACGGCAAAATACTCTAGAATGCATTGAATATCGTATGTTTGCAATGTGAATTTCCAAACCTGTATGCTTTTTCTTCAATTGAATTTCTAACTCAACTTTACTCCACCATGTATAAACACACTCCAAATATTTTCTGTTGTTAATCGATAAAAATCATACTCACTTTGAAGCTAATCCTCCTCCAGGGGGTAATCCTTCCAAATCGAGGGCTTTGAGCTTTAAAACCAGTGTTTCCCATTCAATGTCGTTCTCCTGCTGCACAATCTCTGCAAAGATAAAGAAGAATTTCAATAAAACACATATTGAGATCAAACAGTCGTTTATTGAAACAAACCGTTATTAACAAGTGAACAGGGGTTTGAATAATGTTAGTATCAACGACAATCAAGAAGTAGGTATCAAAAGAGATATGCCAATTATATACCACAACAATTCAAATACTGAGTATTATTGTCGTTCATACAAATCATTATTATAAACATGAGGAAAACAGATAAAAGATTTAAACAACACCAATTAAACAATCTCCCAATTTAAATATCTAGCTATTCACAAATAAACTATGGAGGTATGTCAACATGATAAGAGACAATTAAGTACTAACCATAATTGAAGAATTTTACAGATTAAGGTTTCAAAATCAAGCGAACTTGTGACTAAAATCAAAGACCGAAAAGTCCACATCTACAAAAAAACTTACATGCGGGATATATAGGATAAGTAAAAGAAATGAAGTCTTTTATGAAGAATAAATATTGGTCCTTCAACTCAATTGGGAATAACACACTCCGGAATATCTTATGAAGATCGAACGCTTGTAGGTTTATGATATTCATATACAGCATATGATAACTAACAATGGAGGACTCCATTAAGCATATGGAAAATTGGCTCTTGGTTCAATCCACTGCAATTTTATATTGAATAACTATTGTACATTTTGAAAACCTGTGAATTATTTTGGAAAATTGAAAGGAGGAAAATTCAAGAATAAAATGTGATATAGTAATAATAATAAAGAAATTTTTGGCATCTGTAGTTCATTTCGTCACGTTTTTGAAAGATCCTGATTCCTGATACAGAGGAATTTGCACTTTTAAGTCCAATGTAATATCAACACGAATAGTGATATTTTGTGTGTGAAATTTGAAGAAAACTGGAACTAGTACACTATAATCAGTTTTCCTTCATATATACAGAAATAGGATTCCTCTTTAAACTCAACCGAATAAAAAAAAAAAAACAAGGAAGCGAGTAGATTTTCTCAAAACAAGGTGAGTACTTTGTTAGGAAAAAAATATATACAGATTCATATTGATAAAACAAATTACATAGAAATTGTTTTCAATTTCGACTAGCTGTTATCCACAATATATTTTGCATGAAATCTCACAAAAAGGTCGTATCACGATATGTTTGAGAGGGCAGAGTTTTGTCTAATATTCTAGAAACAACATCCTTTAGAAATGAAGCACAGAGAAACATATTTTATTATCGCATTTTTTTCTCAACTTCCCAATATTTTAACCGATAGCCAGTTTCAGCCCATGTTTTCACAAAAAAATTGCTTTTATGAAAGTCCCCTCAGTGATAAAAAATGGTGTAAACAATTTAGAGGAAGTCCGACTTATGAAAACTACAATTGTTTGAGGCTCGGTAATAAACCACCGAATAAATAATTTGTGATGTTCCACATTTTATGGAAAAGAGGTTGATTTAAAACTAATAATGGAAAAATGCAGGAATTTTCGTACTAATTGACTAGAAAGTGTACATTTTTACTCAATAACCGAGCATTTTGACTAGATAGATAAAAGGATTCTTTCCACAGCTACATAAACAAGTTCAATTTGTAGGAGCATATGACTAACAACACTTTGTTTTTGGTTGTGAAACAGATACCTTTGTTTGAATGCGTATCATATTGCTTATTTATCTGAAACTTGTTTTTACAACTGTGGAAACGTACTTATAGGTGAACACTGATTGGTGAGAGAAAGAACATCAATATGGTAGTGGCTCAATAACACTATCACAAATGCAGATTGCAATATTATGAATTTTTTTATATTCGTATCAAATGTTTAAAGAACTTATTTATTTTATTTCGATATGCATCAAAATAAGCTGTTGAAATAAGAATATTATCAAAGACAGCTTGTTATTCACCCTATGAAATTTAGTGTTATGATTCACGACAATGGTACAGAATCTGTGTAAAAAAAAATATTAATTTTACACACAAGAGTCAAAGTGAAACTTAATGTCACACTCCGGGGGCTACTGTTTTATCTTTCTTTATTATGTTTTGTAGAAACATAATAGAGTTCAATCTCAAACAGTTGTTCATATTGCTATTTTCAGGAACATGTGTGCTTTAATAATGGGCTTAAAGTCTATTGTATCACAATCAAAATTCATTAACAGAATTGTGATAGATTATTGAACCACTGGATACATCTAGGATTTAAATATTTATCACAGGGAATGTAACCACTACTAACGCACAGGAACAATGAAAGTATTTTAAGAAACCACTCAAGAAAGCACCTTTAAAGTTTTCTCTCCGTTTTCATTATTATGTTTTATATATTTTTTCCATATAATAAACACTAATTTCTTCTAAGGAAATAAGATGCTTTCTCCTAACTTTCAAGATATTTGCAACTAACAAGTCTATATAGCATAACATATACAATACTCTGGAAAAATCAACAATAACAGACAACAATAATATAGAATGTCAATAAAAGTTTTCAAAAATAAAAGGAATATAACGTAGGTAATACTGTAGATATAACTAAAAAATACTGAACGATAAAGGAAAGTAGGGTTAGAGTTGTACTCAAAATGGCCGTATACTAATCTGTTTACTAATATGAACAAGGATTCATTTCTTAGATACCAATATACCGACAAATGTTTGTACTGAGCTCAGGATTATTATTTTAATTTTATATTACTTTGCATTATCTTAAATAATTTGTTATGTTCAATATTTTATCATTTTTCAGCCTAATGATTCACACTACATAAATAGTTGTGATATAAGAGAAAATACTATTTTATATTTTGATTTAATCTTGATATGAAATTATTAGTTTCAAAAATTGAACGTTTCTGAAAGGTAATAATAAGCACAAAGAGCATCTTCAGGTATTACTAAAGTAAAGAGCGCCCAATGACCAAAAAATATACCATCTCCAATTCTGCATAAACTTCGAAAATAGTTCAATATTTTAGAAAATTACTATACTAAGCTCACTTCAATTATTGCAAAGGATCATACATATAATTTCGCCCCTTAATTAACAAAAGCATTTGTACAATGACCACTGTAATTACATCGGAAAAGAAACCTGCCAGATATGAAATACATCTTGGTAAATGGAGATATCGTAGAGTGGAAGTCTGGAGCCAAATATCTAGAAATTACCCTATACTTCATTTCACGAGAGTATGAAGTGAGTGAAACTTAAGCCCCTCCTTCTCCACAGAACATTCGATAGTTGTCGTTCATATTCGAGTGCGACTGGAATGTGCTGGCGGTTGATTGGATTATAGTAAAGAGAGATAGATGCCTACTCTGCCGCGTTCCCGATAGATAGATAAAGAGGTCATAGTGATAGGAGGGGCTAAGAGGTTTCCTTCACTTCATACTCTCGTGAAATAGACTATATACGATAAGCTTCTGTGGAATAAGCACGTGAAGAGCTTAAATTACATGAAAAGACTATCTGGTAGAACTTGGGTTTGTACCCTAAAATACTACGATGGAGTACGCCATGATTGTGACCAATAATAACATATGGGGCAGTACAAAGGCTTGCCTGTGTTTGTATTACTGGATCGATGAGAACGTGCCCAACTAGACCAATTGAGATCATCAAAGATCTTACTCCTCTACATCTAGTGATCAATAGGTTAGCCCAATTAGAAATTAGAGAATCAAAAGTCAAGAAGTCTTCAAATGGTATACAGATGCTTCTAAACCACGATAGGTGCCGGCGCTGTAGTACACGTGCCAAGAACCAACAAGGGTAGACTATGGTCAGGCTCCTATTCGAGTGTTTTTCAGGCAGAAATACTTTCAATCGAAAAATCATAGACAGAACCTGGAAAGAAACTATCAAGGGTCTGATATAGTTAAGTTGCTATCAAAGCACTGGACTCCAATGTCATCGACTCAAGCTTATATGTGGCGAAGAACTTAATTAAGTAGGCAAGAGCAACAGGTTTTTTCAGTCTGGGTTCCCGGTCATTCGGTAATCAAAGAAAATGGACCCTTTACCGCACGATCTAGCCATTTGGTTCGGGTATTATACCGCAACAACGCCATCTCTGAGGATCCTTAACTTCCCCCACCGCATGAACCTTGAACGAAGTATCAAGAAGTTCTTCCTATTTTCATTCGAACCATGCTAAACCGCGTCGTCAAAGTCGTCGAATCACCGCAAACCGCGGTCTACCATGGTCCCAAGCCAATGACAATAGGAAGAACGTAACGATACTTTTAGGTTCATTCGGTGGGGTGAGGGTCCTCAAAGATGGCGTTGATACGGTATAAAAACCTGAGAGGTATGCCAGATATTGAAGTAAGGGGTCCTTGAGTGGCTCATATCGTTCAGAGTTTTTCTCCATAATGATGAGCCCTGATAGGACAAAATAGCTGTCTGTGGATGTGATGTGTGAGATAATATAACCTCCTTGCAGGTTCTTTGATCGTTGAAGTGACTAGCTCTGATGCACAAGTTTGATACCTGTTAATATTTATCGATCGATATAATTCCGTACTCTCACAGTGAATAATTTTAATATATTCATCATGACAATTGTGCTAGCAATAAAAACATCGAAATATATTTCTAATTATGATGAGATATCGAGAAGAGAACTCAAAAGTATTCTGAAAGACGTAGTACGCCTAAGTTTATAAGGTTTGTACAATTTATCACATGGACTTGGCAAAAAAAGTCTGTGTATGGCGGGTAAAATGATAAAAGATGATTGATATTGAACACACAAGTTGGGTGCATGTACGCTCTCATACTCAGAGACGGTCATTATGGTCATTCAACCAAGATTTTCAGCGAAGATATGCAATTTTAATGCTGAACATTATTCAGAAAGTCAATTTTTATAGACTTATCTTAACCCGTATGTTTCATTACAAGCAATCATTTCAAATAATCATTACAAATCAAATCACACTTCCTATTATTTGAGATATAAGATATCTACTTTGAGTATAAATAAATAACGCGTAAAAAACCTTTAATAATTTTTTAAGTATTGCTACTTATACTTCTCATTCAAATATAGTTTTTCATTATTGAATCATAACATTTTTTAAATAACAAAAAATGAATCCAAGTGATTAGGAAACAGCGCGAGTATTCTTACTTAGCAATTAATTTTGATATATTTTGATGAGCAGAGCAAGGACATTCAAAACCGTTCCCGATATTCTTCAAAGGCCAAGAAGGATTTATGTGAAATCATCCGCGAAATCATAATTTCGGCAAGGAAAATATTTAAGACAACCTCTGATCCTCCTTTCAATGGTAGCATCTAGTTCCTTTTCAGCCTCGATTGCCTCAGGGGTGGAGTAGGCGCTCCAGGAAATACAACTAATACAATACTCATATTGTCTCGACTCCCCTGCAACAAATAAACAAAAATTTCATCACCTGCACAACAACACATTGGTAAGTCAGGAAAGTTTTAACAAATAGCCTAAGTACAGTACAAGTACACGAAAAAAAGACTAATTATTGATAACTATGAAAGTAGAGAATAATATATTGATTAATCCAATGATCAAACCAAATCAAACTTCAACTTCGGAGGTAATCTCAACAATGATCAAAGAACCTTCAAGGAGGTATATACCGGGTGCTCCACCACTGACGCTATGCTCATTTTGAGGGTGTAAATGATGATATTTTGAAAATTTTTTCTGTGGTGAGTGTAGGGTAATCGAAAGCACAATTTAAAATTATTTCCATATATACAGGGTGTTCCAATAAAAAGATACAGACCAAAGTTACACTTTTTCAAATGTGACCCTATATATGACCTCAAAAAGGAAAGGTTGGCTTAAATTATGATTATTTACTTCAGATCACTCTGTATATTTGTTGCACCATTCATGAGAAAATCGCGAAAAATTTAAAATATGGAGTCATTTTGAATAGTAATTTAATACGCAAGCGATACAGAAAATGTTTTTTTGAGTAGACATATTAGCTAGCTCCATAAATAGAAAAAAATTAAACTCTGGAAGTACAGAGTGAACATAATTAATTCTCAAACATCTACTGCGAATAATGGTCAAAAACTTTCTTATTTCAAATGGCACACCAAATTAAATTAGCCACTTAAATATTCACGAACTTCCAAAACGCTATGCCAGATGGTTATTGAAACTCTGTGGTGCTCAGAATAAAGAGATAGACCAACATTTGTTACATATTCAAAATCAAGGGAAAAGGAGCTAACCAAATATGGAAAAATATACAGGGTGTTCCGTTTGATAAAATGAAGTTGCCATCAATATATTGGTCACCCTGTATATATTTCAGTTTCTGGACTCATATCAAAAAACCTCAGTTGATTTCGTGAAACTTTTATACGAAACATTTTTTTGTATCTCCTTCGGAAACAAAGTTAAAGGGGGGTTCAATTATAGTGAAAAACCCGGTACAAATTATTTAATTTCTCAATTGTAGCTATTCGCATTCTACAATTGTAGCTATTCGCATTGTGATACCGCATTGGGTTGGACTTGTAGTTACAGGCAAAATACTTGTAACTTGTAGACTTGTTACACTTGTATGGTTTGTGTTACAGCCCCTGGTATTTCTTCATCTCGTTGAAGGCAAAAATTAATTTCGAAACTTTTTTTCATAAGGTTTTCCTGTCATAAACCTGATAGTTTCCCAGCAATTTTCGATTTCCATTCAAAACTCGTCAACCAACAATTTTAGTTAGCGTCAACCAACAATTTTTAGTTAGCGATAAAAAATTCATGTGAGTGATTTGACAGTTGCAGAATGAATTTCAGAGAATTAATTAATCAAATAGCTGTTCATGTGTAGTGAATTGAAAATCGAGAATTGCTGAGAAACTGAAGGATTTATAGTCCGTTTCACGAAAGTTTGAGCGCATAGTAGGCGTTTGTTTATTTATCTGAAGTTGGCAGTATTTGCTGTCATAACGTAAAATAAAGTCAACGTTGCCGAAGGTACGCGGCCTCGTCCAACGAGCTTGCAAGTTATCAGAGGACTCTATGCAATATTGACAATATGCGTATCAATCTGACAAGAAAATAAACCAACCTAACCTAAAATTTGAATATACACAGTGGAATATGCCAAATTTCCATGGCCAACCGACGGCTCAACCTTTCGTGAACGGACTATATAGGTAATAAGAAAACCGTATGAAAAAGTTTCGAAATTAATTTTTGCGTTCAAAAGATGAAGAAATACTGGGCGTGCCATTTGAAATAGAAAGTTTTTGACCATCATTCGTAGTAGGTGTTTGAGAATTAATTATGGTCACTCTGTACATTCCGAGTTCAATTTTTTTTTCTCTTTTTGGAGGTAGCTAATATGTCTACTCAAAAAAACATTGTATCGCTTTCGTAGCTGATTCCTTCATAATGATGTAAACGCATTGCCATTTAGTAATCATGGAGAATTGGACTGGTGCAGAACGTGAAGTAGCTGTGAGAGCGTTTACAAAAATGGTTCCAGAGTTTTCTTGACAGACTGTTAGAGTGGGAACGCCGAATGGGAACACATCTTTCCGATGTCATCTTTAAAAAGTAAAGAGACACTTTGGACATTTTGATTGTAAAGACATACTGAATAATGGCATACAAAATACATTCACATTCGTTAATAAATTAATAGTTTTTATGAATTTATTTGGAAATTACGTTATTTCGAAATTGCCCGTTTCCCTGCACCAGTTTTTACGCACCAGTCCAATTCTCCATGATTACTAATAAAGCAAGAGCCCGTGAACCCCAGACCTTCGTTATTTTATAAAAGCTGAAAACTTGTCTACGCATGCTCCCAACACAGGTAAGAACGATGGAACATTATGAAGTTTGGGTTTCCCTGGCTTTGGCAGGTAGACGGTATTAAAGGGATGTAAAAATACTGATCTAATTTCGTCAAATTATAAAGTGTGATTTTTTGATATTACCTTCAGAATATCATCAAAATTCACATCATTAATTGCCAGACACTTACTATTGGCGAATCCAATTTACGTTGGTGGCGCGCTGCGAACTGTAAACAAACTTGACGTTTGTCAGTACTATTTTCAAGATTAGCTTAGCGAGATGGAGGTTTTTGTACGATTTTCTTGAAAATCTATATATTTATTTAACATATTGAAAGTAAATTAGTGGATTGTGATTAATGTTGTATAAAGTTATAAAATTAAGGTGAAAAATTGGTTCCTTCAGTCTAATCCTGGCGAAATAGACAATAATTCAACAGGAACAATGGTGCACTATGTGAGCTTGAATACCGTTTTCAATTATTGGGGGGGCTGCACCAATAAAAGATGCATAATAGAAGGTGAACAAGTCCTCAATTGTGAGCCCTCATATTGGTGGGCATTGTAGTTATTGGTCCTTTATCAAAAGAAGAATACCTCTTCGTTATAGTCAATTACTATAGCCGTTATAAAGAAATTCACATTATGCGATAAATAACTGCTGCTAATACCAAATGATATTGAAAGAGATTGTTTCAAGTTTGGGAAACCCTCTGTCAATTAACAATTATCTAATTGTTGAAAGGAAGAGATGTAGTGTATGGATTGCTAAAACGGATTCAGATCCCGATGTAGTTGAACGAGATATAGACTCTTGAAGTTGAGAGATGACTATAATAATATAATAACTGGATTAGAAAGTGAATACAGGTATTGACAGAACATAACAGATGTATCATTCGTATATATAGTTTGACTGGGAAAGTAAATACATGGAGTTAAGTTAAATAGTATTTTATTTCAACCCTATCAAATAAAGTGTATAAAAAGTGTAGCTCTACTTTCATAATGGATGAAAAACTTAAATGGTGTTTTTGCACCTTGCCTTCAAACTAGTGCATTACTAACTGGGAAACTCCATGATATACCTATGTGGTGGGTCAAAAGTTTATTAATCCAGGCCTTTCTTGTATCGACTTATTCCAGTACACAACGCATTGGTGATATGAACTGATGCTGAATTTTTCTAAAGAAAACCTGTGGTGAAAATGTATAGTCCTATTCTTGCTTTTTGTCGATAAACATTTGAAAACAAAACAGTTACTGTTCTTTTACGATTAGAAGAACTTGTTCCATTTGTTCACTCATGATGCACTAAGATGTGACTGAAAATAATGTTCATTATAAAAAATTTTAGATTATTGTAGATTATATTAATGAATTAATGCACAACCCAGTAGTTAAAACTATGAAATTGCATTTCTGAATCGTGAACTGAAAAACTTAGCTCCAAACAAATCTTTCAACCTAAACCTTATATATTTCATTTGAAACGTACTAATATAAATACCAATGGTGTAGCATCTGCCGTGAACAGACGTTAACACATCGCGCGCGTATTAAATTTTATTCATTATTCTATAAGAATTAGATTCCGGAAAATTTTAAAGATCATGGAAATGGAGGTGGACCCCGGAGGAAGAAATAAAAGAACTGCCAGTGAAGCGGAATTAGTGGGCACGTTACAGGATCTGTCGGATGATGAAATTGAAGAATTGCTAGGATTCACTAAAAAAATTCGAGCAAAAAGTCCAGATGTCGAAGATAACAACAATCGCGAATTTATCACAGTCTGCCGTACCAGAAGAAAAGTTCAAACACCTGTGACACAAACAAAACAAACAGCTGATCAACATAAACATTCGTTAAATACACTACCCACACAAAATACCACTACAAAACAAAATGTTCCCACAAACAAAACAATCAACAAAAATTTTTCCGCAAAAATGAAGGAAATTCAAAACAGCGAATTTGCCAATCTATTTATATAATGGTGAATAATGACAATATAAACGACAGACTTAAAATGTCAGATGTGTGGAACACGAAAATCCCCAATAACAAGGATGTTATATTGAAAACTAAATTGGGATTTTTAATAAAATCAAATAACCAGAAAGAAAAAATACTGGGGGCACTAGAAGATCTACAGAAACAAGGAAAAATACTTCATTCAGCGAAACAAAAGCAAGAAACTCACAAACAAAAAAAACAGAACCACAACAAACGTACTCCATTGTTATTTCAGGGATGGAAAAAAATATAAGCGATGAAGAACTGAGCGAATTTCTAAACAAAAATGAACTACAACACAGGTACTGCAAAAGAATATTTCAAGAAATTTTAACACACCAACAGGTTACATCAGAGTAATAACTGGCCAAATTAAAACATCTGAAGAACTTCTCAATAATGGATTATTCTATAGAAATAGACACTATGCAGTATATCCTAGTAACCCACCAGTACCCACACCAGTGCCATGTAACAACTGCTTTAAATTCGACCACACAACAGATAGATGCATCAACATGCCTCAATGTACAAAATGTCAAGGTATGCACAAAACGACTATGTGTAAATCTAAAGAAACACCAAAGTGTACATCATGCGGTGCAGAGGATCATCAAGCCTGGTCAATAAAATGTCCTAAACATCCAAAAAAACCAATTGAGGGAATTCCAAATGTGAACATTAAACTGCTCAATAAAAAATCCAGAGAAATAGAAGAACTACACAAAAAACAAACAAGAATTCACTCTACAATAACAATTCATGACGACATTATCAACACATACATAAGAAAAATTAACAAACCTAAAAATATAAACAGAGAAGAACTTTTACAAAAACTGAAGAAACGATTTATGAATCAGTACAGAATAGACACAACAGCAGTATTCTCAGGAAACAGAATTTACGTATTGATGTTTGACATGGAGGACCCTGATGCCATTTCACCCACAGAACCCATCAGCAGCAATAATAATAGGCAAGATGAAAGATAAGTTAAAATATTATATAACAACATAAACAGCTACATACCGAAGAGACACTTGATAAACAATTTTATAGAAAATAACAAAATAGACTGTGCCATGTTTGTGGAACCAAAACACAAGACAACCAAGAAATTAAATACAGAAACTGGAATATATTAAAACAAGATGGAAAGAAAGATATAAGAGTGAGAGGAGGAAGCTTGGTGAAATGTCACCCACGCCTGAAAATGGGTAAAGGAAATCCACCGAAAATAAATAACTATAAAAACGAAGTCATACATTTTACGATACCATTTAAAGACGAAAAGCTACACATATTTCTGATATATATCCATCCATGGTCTAAAATAGAAGAAACTATTTTTACAAAAGCGTCGCAGTACAAATATGCGATCATAATAGGTGATTTTAATGTCAACAAAGCAAAAAGAAAGCAAATATCCAATTTCACACTTAACAAGCAATTTAAAAAAATAACAACACCTCCCACCTTCTTGATGGATAATAATCCAGACAGCACCCCAGATATTATATTACACACGGCCAACTTAGAAAATAATATTACCAAAGTAGAACTCCTTCCAGACTTGGGCTCTGATCACCTGGCAATACTATTTGAACTGGATATGGAAAAACAACCACAAGAAGAACCCGAAGATGTAACTCTTGATTATAACAAATGCAATACCAAAAAAGTTAATGAAGAAATAATCGATTATATAAGGCAGAAGATGAGAAACAACAAATTACCAAAGAATACATTGAATCATTTAACGAAGCCTTATCAAATTCCATAAAAAAGAATACCCCAGCAAGGAAACATAAATTTTCGTCCATGAATTACCAGCATATATAATACGACTAATCAAAAATAAACGTAAGATGTACAGAGAATATTGCAAAAATAAAAATCCCAACTTTAAACGAAAACTTAATGAATATAACAAAATCTACAAAATATGATCCACCAATACAGAGAGCATACATGGATACAAGCATGTCAAAAAGTCAACGAATCCAAAGGGAGACATTTTTACCAAGAAATCAAAAAGCTTTCCAAATACAAACAACAGAATAAAATACCAACCTTAGAAGAAAATGACAAACTGTACACGAATGATTATGAGAAAGCCGAACTATTTGCCAAGCATTATGAAAAGGTATTCAGATATGACAAGGACAATGATTTTGACAAAGCCCAGGAAACTAAAGTAGAACAATGGTATCAAAAATATTTCAGCAGATCAGAAAAAAGGGACGAAAACAAAGAAAAAATCGATAAAGAAACATACTTTGAAATAATAAACAAATCTAAAAATAGCGCACCCGGCTTTGACTCGATTTCATGGAAGATAATCAAACAATTAAATGAGGAAGTACATGAACACCTGATAAAAATCTATGAGTTCTAAAAGGGCACGATAATAACAATCCCTAAAACAAACACAGACCAATCTAAAGCAAAAAACTATCGACCTATTACACTCTTACCAGTATTAGGGAAAATATATGAAAAAATAATCAAGACCAAGTTGAACCAACACATAAAAGATAAGATTCCACACCATCAGTTTGGGTTCCAAGAAAAAAAAGTACCGTACATCCATTAACCATCATGATATCAAATACACAAAACGCCACAATGAAGAAATACAAAACTGCTGCTATCAGTCTTGACATCAACAAAGCCTTCGACAGCATATGGCACAAGGGACTTCTGTATAAATTATTTCTTATGAAAACACCAAGATTCCTGTAATCAA
This sequence comes from Propylea japonica, assembly GCA_013421045.1. Lineage (NCBI taxonomy): Eukaryota > Metazoa > Arthropoda > Insecta > Coleoptera > Coccinellidae > Propylea > Propylea japonica. The sequence goes on along the minus strand of JACDNR010000118.1, from coordinate 24,898 downwards.
AAGAATTCCTAGAAGAAAGAAAACTGCAGTAAGACTTAATACATCAACGTCGGTCACATTTTCACCAAAACAGGGCACACCCAAGGGTCACCACTGTCTCCGCTTCTTTACAACATTTACTGCAGCGATATATTCACACAAAAGATCTCAGAAAATATTTATTACAATATGCAGATGATACTCTACTAATCGCCCACGAGAAAAACCTTAAAAAGTGTATAGAGATTTTACAAGAAATAATGAATGACACCGAAAGCTGGTTTCGTACCTGGCGCTTGAAAACCAATCCAACCAAGTCTAAATATGTCATCTTCAATCACAGAATATCTGCCACTTCTCCAACTGTCACAATTAACAACCAAGTGAAACAACCTGTAGATACTATAAAATACTTAGGAGTGAACATTGACAGCAAAATGAATTTCAACCAACACACCAAGGTAATGAAAAAAACAGCAATATCCAGAGCAAAACATTTTTCCAAGCTAATAATCCGGAATCAAGGATTGTCCATAAATAATGCGGCCAAAGTGTATAAATCAATATGCAGACCAATATTAGAGTATGCACACCCTATTTATATCAACTGCAGAAAACCAGCGATAACTAATTTGGAGGTGGCAGAGAGAACAGCTCTGAGGAGTATAACCCACATTAGACACCCGAACAACAGGCTACACAATCCACCAAATGAACTACTCTACCAAAAAACGAATATAGAACCGATAAGAACAAGGTTAAAAAACTGAGTTGCAACTTTTACAAAAAACTGCAAAGAATACCAGATACTTTACAACTTTTCCATCAAAACATACCAGCAGAAACAACAAGAAGATTTCCAGGAGGAACTATAATACAACAGCTGAAAGATAATTACGAAGTACAAATATAAATTAACTTCATTATATAAGTGAACAATGATTATGTAAATTACGATTACTGTTAATTTTTTTTTTTTTTTTTTTATTATTATACAAAATGTTAAAAAAAATGTACACGAGCGGAAGGACCAAAGGTCAATAGCTCATTGTCTTAGACAATAAAGAACATCTCTCTCTCTCTATAAATACCTTTTCGGATATTTTCCTGACTCAATATTTCTGCTGCAAAATCCAGTACAATATAACAATAACCACAATATAAATACTCCAAAAAATGATAAAAACACTTCGTTAGTCGAGACAACCAAACTAAACATTAAAACAGTACTGACAAAGTAGGTTCGGGAATTAGCCACTAGAGGGTGTCTAGATTTTTGGATTCGCCAATAGTGGCAACCCCTTGCCAGACACCTTATGCCCGATTGCACCGTTCGTCTAAGCAGAGATTAAGCCTTTAAGTGACGTTTATTCCATTGATGAAACGTCATTTCAGGACTTAAACGTTGCTTAGACGAACGGTGCATCGGGCATTAATGTTCATTAATTATATGTAATTCTACTTACGTTATAGTATAAAAGCTGATTTTTATATATAATACTTGGGTAATAATTAGATAATGTTTCCTCATTAGCCAGACATTTTTGATAGTGCCAACCCTTTGCCAGACAAGCTTGTAGTTTAGCTGCAGGTGCCAGCGCGAGACAGTATATATAAGTGGGTGCGAGTGAGACGGCATGATTATAATGACTTATGCAAATAAATTTTTGGTACAGATTTATATAACTAATCATTTAAGTGAATCTCAAAACATCTGAAGAGAAGACATTCGATGCTACAACTAAATAAAATTGTTAAAAATTTTAATTTATTCTATTAACAATTAATTTAGTTGTAGCATCGAATGAGATTCACTTAAATGATTAGTTATATAAATCTGTACCAAAAAATGTATTTGCATAAGTCATTATAATCATGCCGTCTCACTCGCACCCACTCATACCTATATACTGTCTCGCGCTCGCACCTGCAGCTAAACTACAAGCTTGTCTGGCAAAGAGTTGGCACTATCAAAATGTCTGGCTAATGAGGAAACATTATCTAATTAATACCCAAGTGTTATATAAAAATCAGCTTTATACTATAACGTAAGTAGAATTACATATAATTTAATAAATTAAGGGTGTCTGGCAAGGGGTTGCCACTAAAGTAAGTGTCTGGCAGTTAATGACGTGAATTTAAATGATATTCTGAAGGTAATATCAAAAAATCACACTTTATAATTTGACGAAATTAGATCAGTATTTTACACCCCTTTAATACCGTTTACCTGCCAAAGCCAGGGTATCCCATACTTCATAATGGTCCATCGTTCTTACCTGTGTTAGGAGCATACGTAGACAAGTTTTCAGCTTTTATAAAATAACGAAGGTCTGGGGTTCACGGGCTCTTAGACTATAAATGGCAATGCACTCACATCAATTGTGCACATCTGCCGGAGCTACAGCGCTGCCAACTGTAACATTCAAAATTTCCCGTTCCCCTGCGCCACCCTGTATTATACCGCAACTACAACATATAGTCCGTTCACAAAAGTTTGAGCCGTCGGTTGGCCATGACAATTTGGCATATTCCACTGTGAATATTCAAATTTAAGGTTATGTTGTTTATTTTCTTGTCAGATTGATACGCAATCTTGTCGATATAACAGAGTTCTCTGATAACTCGGAAGCTCGTCGGACGAGGCTGGGTACATTCGGCAACGTTGACTTTATTTTACGTTATGACAGCAATACTGCCAACTTCAGATAAATAACAAACGCCTACTATGCGTTCAAACTTCGTGAACGGACTATATCTGAGGATCCTTACGAATGACTCCTCAGAGATGACGTTGATGCGGTATATTTACTCGGAGCAATATAACAGATCGTGAAATAATAAAGGATTCTATCATAATAGAACAAAAGAAGCGACACTCAGCGATCTTGAACAATTCTGATTTTTCTACTACGAAGAGACTATATCTGAGGATCCTTACGAATGACCTCCTCAGAGATGACGTGATGCGGTATATTACTCGGAGCAATATAACAGATCGTGAAATAATAAAGGATTCTATCATAATAGAACAAAAGAAGCGACACTCAGCGATCTTGAACAATTCTGATTTTTCTACTACGAAGAGACCGTAGTAAAACATGATAATTGATTGGAACGTCGATGCAGCCTGATGTCATTCATAAACGCCTTGCTGCCAAATGTAGCTTCCAAATTACGTGGTCCCTCACTGAATTCATAAGTAATTAGAATGTCGCTTCTATATTATTCTGTGGCCTTACATCGTTCAGAGCCTCAATAGGGCGAAACAGCTGTCTGTTGATGCTCTGGGTGATATTTCTTGTAGGTTCTTTGTACGTAGGAAGACTAGCTCAAAGTACGAGTTTGATATTAATCGACAAATATTATTCCCTACTTTCATAGTTAATATTTCGCTTGGGAGATCATCGTTAGTCTTTGTTTACTAATTATTATATTTGATTGTATATGATTATTGGAACATCGTGCCATAGTTGACCAAATATCTGTGAGTTCCGAATTTTGAGCCAGGAAAGTGTAAAAGGGCCCACTCACTAAGAGGGAAGCGCGAAGACTTGAATGCGCGTTGTACGTGGTACAGTTAAAAGTGTGTGTGTATGGCGTAAATTTGGAATGCGCATTCATCTCCGTCGTGTGGCGTGTGCATTCTTCCCGTACGTGGAAGAATGACCAAAAACGACGTGTATGGGCAACAAGTCTCTCTGCACGTTTCATATGTTTAGCAACACAGTGTCGGGTTCGATATTTATACCTTAGAAATTTTTTCCTAAATAACAACACACGCCACTGCCATTAACATCAGATCTTTTTTCGACGTCATCTCACGCTTGTCGCACATCCAAACCAACACGCAAAAGTGTATGTGTGTGGGCAATATGAATGCACACGTTTGCGTTACAGCAAACATGCAGAGACTTAACTGCGCATTCTTCCTTCCTAGTGAGTGGGCCCCATTAAACGACCTGGCTAGACTCTGTGATAATTAGTCTGAGGTAAAAACGATTCTCATCAATGAAGATTGTAACTTTCGTATAGTAGGAGAGTTGAAGTAGCTTAGTTAAGTCTCATAATGGTCCAACAAATCGATCAAATATATCTCGAGTTTGTTTGATGCATGATGAATATTGAATAAAATAGTAACACATATTCAACATGTCCATAGAACTATTAGTTTTTCTAGGAATACCAAAACTTGTTTAATTGTTGCAAAACCAAATCAATTCTATCGTAATCAACATCATATAAATCAGAAGTTTTAACTTGGACTTGTTTAGTAAGGTATAATTTGGATATCCCGAGATCTATTGGTTTTATTCCATTCATATATAATTTCAACTTTTCTTTGAATCTTAAGCCTTATCTCAAAATTCTCAAGTTTTACAAACGGATCGACCGTAAACAAGATTACTACCGGAAAAAAACAATTTAAAATCATTTGCTTTTGTTCCCAATTTTCTGCAGGCAATACAAATTATTAAACACAAAATAATACATACTTTGTACAAACACGTGTCTATAACTTGACTGGTAACTTCGTTCAAATTTCTGTGACTAAAAGACGATTATGTATATACTGGCATAATTCTTCATTACTCATAACATCCCAAACACCATCACAGGCTAAAACTAAAAATTCGTCTTGTGTATCGTCTCGATCCCTCACAAATATATCTGGTTCAGGAGACACTAATTGCTCACATGGCCCTCTACCTTCGACATTCTGAAACAAAAAATATGATAACAGAATTTTACCCTTCCAAATTTTAACAATAATTAATGTATTCTAAACAATGATAACAGAGAAGAATATTAATCAAATAAAATCCACCAATATTAAACTTATACTTCGGATCTGATCACGCCAACGTTCAAAAAACATACAAGGAGGTAAAATCATCCAGAGATAGGGCTCATCATTATGGAGAATAGCTCTGATAGTTTATAGTTATAGTTTAAAGGGGGGTTACAGTTCACTGCGACCTTAAGGTCTATTGTGCCCCCTTACAGAGCTGTTTTGGCCAAAACCTTCATAGCTCGCCTTCCAGTTCCAGAGATCTAATGAAATCTAATAACTGTGAAGGCTTCAACGAGGCTAGTTCCTCACTCATACAAATTTCTCGTCCAAGGCATTCCTTCCTCAGGCACGCAATGCCAAGGCATTCCGTGACTAGGTGAATGGAGGTTTCCTCCTCCTCCCCACAAAACCTACACTCGTCAGTGTCCGATAATCCCATCCTCAACAGGTGCTTCCTGAGGCGACAATGTCCTGTAAGAAAGCCAGTGAGGAAGTGTAATTGCTTCTTACCAAGATCCAGATATCTTTGGATCCCGCTGTCTCGAAGTTCCGAAGGAACTCAGTGGAATGATCCATCCCTGGGAGATTTCGCCAGAGTTTTAGCTCTGACGTGCCCTGATAGGGCTAAATAGCTATACAAAATAAGGATTAAAGCGTGGTACATCCACTAAAGTTGAGTTTATTTTACGTTATGACAGTAAATACTGCCAACCTAAGATAAATAAACAAAGGCCTACTTTGCGCTCAATAATATGCCAACAAAGTATACAATTACTTCAAAAATAATGTGTATGGTTTCAATAATTCACAGTGTGCTTGGGTGTCTTAGAAATGGCAAATAATGAATATTTGGTATGTATTGCCCAACTTTGTGACAAAACTGAAGTTAATACATCACTCTAACAAAATTGTTATTGCACAAGACTTTATAAGGCTTCTGTGGCTATATTACAATAGTACAGATTCAGTCAAATAACATTCATCCCTGCAATGTCATATTAGTGAAAACTTTAATTCCAACATACTCTCAATATTCAAAGATGAATAAAATCCATAAAATTAAGAGGAGTTTTCGGAAATTCATTCGATCACTAACCCGGGTTTAATATTGACAGATAAGCATTTCAAATGCTGTCAATATTCAACTTGGGTTAGTGATCGAGTAAGTTTTCGAAAACCACTAAGGTTGAATAAATTGTTAGGAAAGGCGATAACGAAATTAATCTCACCTTATAATCATAGTCTCCTAAAGCTCTACTTACAGCCAGACTGCCATTAACTCTGGCAATCATGACTGAACCGCCAGCTTTAACAATTCGATCCAGTTCTGAGGGCAAACCAGGTTTGTGATCTTGGGTAGAGAACACAGGCTCCCCCTGACGACAGAGTACTGCCCTTGAATCGCCACAGTTTGCTATGTAGATGAGACGGGAGAGATGAATGCACACACTGCAGTGGTGCCACTTCTATCTTCACCAGATGATAATTCAGGTAACGTTCGCATTTGGCTATCTAATTCTGGAAGTGGAAAGAAGGCAACATTAGAAGCTATTATAGTTTGTAAGTAAGTGTGCGTAAGTAACATATTAAATCAATGCAGTTTATTGACAAATTTGAGTATAAATAAAGTGTGTTTCAGATTGTGCGGTGTTCTCTGAAAATAAATAAAAGTTAGATGGCGCACTGAATTCGTCTGGGTATTTTGACATAAAAGAAGTGTGATGTATGACACTTTTTATAAAAACAACTTAGTATAAGATTCAACAATGTGTTCAAATTGTTGAATCATTTTATGAAAATAAGCCTTCTGTGAAAAGTGTTTTAAGAAAATTACTTGAATTTCATGGTTCACATAGTTGTCTGAAAGCACTATTGGTTGAATTATCAAAAAATTTCAAGAGACTGGTTCAGTGGAAGAGTAAAAAAGTGGAAAATGCAGTGGTATCGGTTGTTCACAAGAAAATATTGATTTTCTCATGAAAGTGTTGCTGAATACCTTTAAATGTCCATTAGACGCTGTTCCTAAGTTGGACTCAATGGATCCACATTAGGGCGTGTTTCACACAAGGATTTAGCTATAAAGGCATATTAGGCATAAAAGATCACTCAACTGATAAAGCTGAAAACTTCAACCGATACCTCCTACAAATAGTACCAAAGCTACTAAAAATTACCAGAACACCCGTTCAAATGCAATATTGTAGAAAACAACCAGTGGATATATGTACCTCAGACCAACAACACAGAAATTCAGGAAGTATTTAAACTCATAAAAAACAAACATACTTGCGGCCGCATCTATTATAAAATGTAGCAATGGAAATATCAAAAAAGTTCTGTGCTACATCATCAACAACTCTTTGAAGAAAGGAATATTCCCTGACCAGCTGAAAATGGCAGTCATCAAGCCAATCTACAAAAAAGGAGACACAGAAAATATTGAAACTTATGTAAATGACTTGGAGAACTATCTAACAGAACAACATGAAATGGAGGAACTGGAATGTGAAAGAAATCCCAATAACTTGCAAATAATCAACACGGAAGAAAATACAGAATCCCTCCTGGCTCAATATGCCGATGACACAAACATCTTATCCTGGGAAAAGACAGTAGAAAATACCATAAACAAGGCAAGTCAACATTTCATCAAGATTGAGAAATGGTTCAACACAAATCAACTCATTCTGAATAAGGAGAAAACAACAGCTATTCTTTTCAGGACGAGACAAATTAAGGCGGAAATACCACAACAGATTACCCTAGGAAACAGCACACAACAACTAGAAAGATCCTCAAAATTCCTTGTAGTTTACCTGGACGAATTCCTAGATTGGGGGGAACACGTGCAGTATGTAGCGGGAAAATTGAATTCAACATATGCTCTAAAAAGTATATCCTCCCACATGAATGAGGAAACAACAAAGACCTTTTACTATGCTTGCTTTGAAGCCATAGCAAAATACGGTATCGTATTTTGGGGGCCCTGCTCAGATATCCAGCATATTTTTGTAATTCAAAAACGAGCAATAAGATTCATCACAAAAATGAAAGCTAAAGAAAGTTGCAGAGGAGTCTTCAAGAAACACAAAATCCTCACAATATACGCTTTATACATCTACTTGCGACCGGCCCGGCTTCGCACGGTAATATCTTCGAAAATATTCACTTAAATCATACGTCTGAATAGTCTGAATTTTGGTACCTTTCTACCCTATAGGTTAAGTAGTGTGATGGAATGTCGCTAAGTTTCGATCCAAGTAAAACTGTTAAATGAAGACAGTTGCATCAAAATTTTATCATAAATTCCCTAAATTATGGCGCCTACCGACCCTCTAAGTTAGAAAAGTGATCAAATACTAAATTGAAGTCTTAGTAACACTCTGAAAAAAACATCAAAATCATTTCAGTAGCTGTGCCGTCATGCGCTTCTTGACACGATCACGCTAGATTTCCGCGGGAATGAGGTGCCTAGGATACTATCTTTATATTAACCAAGTCTTATAAAAATCCGTTCAGACGTTAAGGCGTGAATGAGGTAAACTTTTAAAACAAACGATTAAAAATCACTAACTTAATTAGTTTTCTGCCTACTGCCTACGCCTTAAGTACGATAGCATGAATATTAATAGCCCATATCCTCTTCTAGGTTACTATCTATCACCTAACTAAATTTCATCAAAATCCGTTCAGCCGTTTAGGCATGATCGAGCAAAACTCCCAGCAAAAACCATAAAAAAATCACTAACTCAATTCAGTTTTCTGCCTACTTCCTACCCCCTAAGTACGATGACGTGATCATTTTGATCTTATATCCGTTTTAGGTAACCATCTATTACTTTACTAAATTTCATCAAAATCTGTTCAGCCGTTTAGACGTGAAAGAGCAAAAGTCCCAACAAAAACGACTAAAAAATCACTAACTCAATTTAGTTATCTGCCTACTGCCTACCCCCTAAGAACGATGGCGTGATTATTTATAGCCTATGACCATTTCTAGGTTATCATCTATCACCATACCAAATTTCATCAAAATTCGTTCAGCCGTTTAGGCGTGAAAGAGTAACAGACAGACAGACAGAGTTACTTTCGCATTTATAATATTAGTATGGATGAGTACTTGATATTTACCTCACAAAATACCAACGAATTCCAAACTGAAAAAAGCCATAGTTATCCAACGAGGACCAAGTACCCAATCCATAGACTTACACTCTCAGAAAAAGGAACACACTCAGATGTATCAAGTTTTTCAATAATCTACCAAACAGGCCTCAAACCCTACGATCACTTAAAACCTTCAAACGAGAACTCAGGAAGTACCTTACTGATTTAGAACCCTATAGGCCTATACAATTCAAGAATTCTGGATTCAAATTAAGTTAAAGATCTATGTTTTTTTCTGACACAATTTCATGTACTTTCAAGCTCTTTGAGAATGTAACTCATAGAAATAAAGAAGCTTATATATTTGTTTATATGGTTCAAATAAAACAGGAACTTAAGCCAATAAATCATTTATTGAGACAAAAATTTTCTAAACGAAAAATCTCCAGAAACGATAATGTCAATTGGCCACCAAGATCGTGTTATTTGACATCGTTGGACTAGCTATTTTCTAAGGGGTATAGTTATAGTTTAAAGAGGGGTTACAGTTCACTGCGACCTTAAGGTCTATTGTGCCCCCTTACAGAGCTGTTTTGGCCAAAACCTTCATAGCTCGCCTTCCAGTTCCAGAGATCTAATGAAATCTAATAACTGTGAAGGCTTCAACGAGGCTAGTTCCTCACTCTTACAAGATTCTCGTCCAAGGCATTCCTTCCTCAGGCTCACAATGCCAAGGCATTCCGTGACTAGTTGAATGGGGGTTCTAAGGGGTATGTGAAAAGTAAGGTCTATAAGAATAATCCACAATCGATTCCTGAACTAAAGGATGAAATTATTCGTGTCATCAGTTAGATAGACTCTCAATTATGTTGAAATGTCATTGAAAATTTTAACGAAAGAGTGGACGTTTGTAAAGCTGCAAGAAGAGGCAATCTGGCTGATATTATTTTTCGTACATAAATGTCATAACTGATACTTCAATTACCAATGAAAAGTTTGTGAAAATGAATGCAAATTATGTGTTTAATTTTTTCTTCAAAAAACCGCTCAATTTGAAACACCCTTTATATGAGCAAAAACTACTGAATCAAAAAAGCGATAACTGCTAAAACCACAAGTATTTTTTATCCGGGGAAAGAAAAAATGGGTCATTCAGAAAATTGGCATTATACATAACACACATAATAGCAATTTTTTCAACATCTGATGGATCTAATTTCAATGTGATGACAAAACTTGTATGTCATTACGTATATTTACAGATAAGCAAATTAACTAATTCATTAGCTTTTCTCTCATATTCTAATCCAGCAGGTTAGAAATATTATTATGGTAAAATGATAAGTTTCAGAACTTGAGTGATAAAATCAAGTAAGTCAGCAACATTTTTGAGAATATAAGTGCTATGATATGCACTTATCTTATGATAAGAAAACAAAAGGCAATCAAACTGCAAAAAAGGACTGTAGATAAAAATTAATAGAATAGTGAAACTTTTTCTTTGAATCAATTTTTTTATTCACTCATTATTAGTTAAATTAATGCACCGCTTAAGTATTTTGAAGTTAGGTTATGTTATATCTTATATCAAAACAATATAAAACAACTTAGTATGTTTTCAAACCATATTTAATGTAGGAGAAGATTAGACTTATCACTTGAATAGAATAGTTTCTGTAAATGATTAATTTCGAGAAACTTTACCAACTAAGTACGAGATGTTTAGATTGCAAAAAACAATGGTCAAATTATTAATACGATTGTAGAACTTCATCGTCCAAAGTCAGAATTCTTAATATAGATTATTTGTACAATATTCATGAACAGTGATGCAGAATATGAAAGAACAACCTCAATGAAAATACTATTACGATAACGTTGTCATTCAATATCTCAATATCAAAGCATTCTGGTGAATAAATATAAACATTACCTAAAAATCCATTATGAATTCCCTTCTTTGTATCCTCTTGGAATTCATCTGTTGCCATTATAGCTTCCAGCAAATGTGAAGCACAATGTTTGGAAACTCCAGCCCCTGCATGTCCATCGAACACAGCGAAATATGACCAATCTTTGAGTTCACCTTCACCTAATTGGGTTTTAGCCATATGAGCATCTTCCATCTCCAGCCTCCATCCCTGCATGCTAGCAACCCCATATTTGAGACCGTTTCCTTCTCCGCTCTCCAAAAACTTTTCCGTCAGTGGCTTGTCAAGAAAGGCTCCCATTTTAATATGTATTCAAAACTCTCTTGTACTAAACGTTATTTACAGCAAAAATTCCACATTGCTGAAAAAATGTTATGTAAATATTGGTCAGGCAATCAAGGACTTGCACCTATTCACACAAGTTTCGATCAAGATGCAAAAACTGTCTAGTATTAGGACATTTAAGGTTTTCTACTGTCATCCATCACTCACCGTTATTTCTACCAAATCATTCTAATATCATTTTCTTTTTTACTTAGTGCAACCTATATTTTTTATAAACAATAAACTAATAAACATACAATAAATTATACTAATGGCGGTTATTACAAAATACGCTTGCGTATAGCTAAAAATAGAAGCCCAAATGACGTAATTTTCGTCCAATAAGCAGTGCACCTGTTCGATGCTCCAAATTTGTACATTCATTCACGCAAATTCAAATTTAAAGTCAATTCTTATTGCTGATATAAATGACTCGATCTTACCTTGAGAATGATACTGATAATAATAAGAGAATTCAAACGAAGAAACTTATCCTTCAGTACGAATAACATTTGATAACAAAATAGCGCGCAAATAAGATTTTATTTTATCCTGAGTCAGCTGATTTCAAATACTTTAGTTGCAGAAATATTCTGCAGATGGCAGAAGAGTTCTTCTTTGATGAAGATTTCATTCATCCACGTTCACGGTTATAAATTACTTTTTAGTTTGTTTCAGAATGAAAAATTATATGACAAATTCGGGTATATCCATGGTTGATTAGAAAACCTGAATATATTCAAGTTAATATACGTTTTTGGCTTTGTGTTCGTCAATATGTTCATTCACTTCAGCAATCCTGGTCGGTCACTCATCCAGATACTGACTTTGCTAAAATCTGCGGAAATATATTCGACACCCCATAGATTTTTGTTTCCTCTTTGGTAGGTACGGATCAAAACACAATTTTTTCCATTCAGAATTATTTTAAATTTTCACCAGTGGCGTCCGTACAGACTGTACGAATGAATTTGGTGAAAAAAATGGTACGCCAATGCTTTTTCAAATTTGAAACTATTTTAGCAATCCACACACAATTTACTTATACTTTCTTAAATAAAAAATAAAGTGCTACTTGATCTTGACATTCGCGACATCGAGTGATTCACAGAGGGACCCGTGTGGACGTTCAAATTCTTGACCATTTCCCGCCGTGTCCCACCGGTGGGTCACACAGGGCTTATATTAGCTCTGTGTGAACCAGCGGTCATTTGAGCACGCTAACATATGTTGAACTTTTTTTGTTTCAGATAATTGAAAAATGAGTTCAAGAGCTCGAAAAATAGTTTCATTAGCAGTGAAATCTTTGAACGAGGAAGATTCCCAACAGGCAACATCGTCTGCTGATCCAGACCCATCATCGCAGGAATAACCCTCCACCCGAAATTCTCCCTTACTTCCACAAGCAGCAGGTTCAAATCAAAGAAGCAGGGCATATATTATATTGTCTTCAGAATCTGAACCATTTGAGAGTTCTGAAGATTCATACAGACCTTCAGATGACGAGGTTGAAACTCCCAACGTGTTGTCAGAAAGTGAAGTATCAAGTGATGACGACAAAAATGATAATGGCAACGTTGCGGAAACATACGATTTGGACAGGTGGGACCTTGTACGGAGCTGCCAGTCACTTTCCAATTCACTAGGCAAAGTGGTTTGAAAAAAGATAGCTTGGATTTGAATAAACCATTTGATATAGGTATATCAACAGTTTATAACAAATGAAATTATTGATCTTATTGTTTCGGAAACTAACAGATATTACGGTATTCGTTTTGTGGAGTTTCGTGCTCCTGAGCTGTTCCAGTACTTGTGCGCAGCCAATGGCAAGCCGTATCTCGAGCTTTTGAGTTACTCAGGAGCACGAAATATCTCAAAACGAATAGGCTATATGCATCACAACTGAAGTCCAAACCACTTCGACCTCAATCATTATTGCATAAATGGGTAGACACAAACAGAGAAGAGATGCAAAGATTCTTGGCTGTTCTACTGACTATGGGCATCAATGAACTTCCAAAAATGCGCTTATATTGGTCAAACGACGAAATGTATGGAAACGATCTGATCAAGAAAACCATGACGCGGAACCGATTTGATATGATGTTGAGGTGTTTATATTTTACAGATAACACTGATCCCGAAGCCAATGCCGACAGGCTCTCTAAAATAAAAACTGTCGTTGAGCTAATTTGTCGCCAATTCCAAGAGACACTTATACCAAACGAAGAGGTCGTGATAGATGAAAGTATGGTGCCTTGGAGAGGCAGGTTAGTATTCCGGCAGTACCTTCCTGCGAAATCACATAAATATGGTGTGAAAATATATAAAGTGTGTACAACAGAAGGGTACACTTCCTATGACTTGCGAATCTACACCGGAAAAAACATTTCAACTGGTGTCACAGCACAAAAAGGGAAGGGACACACATATAACATCTGTATGGACTTACTGAAAGACCTCAAACATGAGGGACGCATATTATATATTGATAACTTTTACACCAGTGTGCAACTGTGTCGCGAACTTCTGCAATCTCACACATATGTGTGTGGAACTCTACGCAGTAATCGAAAGGGAAATCCGAAAACAGTGTGCACGAAAAAACTGAAGAGGGGAGAAGTTTATGGCGAACAGAATCAAGATGGAATTCGTGTATTGAAGTGGGTAGATAAACGACCTGTTTGATACTTTGATGATTAGTTCTGTTCCGGCTCATGCAGCTTGCCTAGTACCAACGGGTAGGAAAAACCGAAATGGAGATGATATAGTCAAACCACCTGCAATTATTGCTTATAACAAGCAAAAAAAGGTGTTGATGTTTCGGACCAGATGTCCTCTTACTACACTTGTCTGAGAAAAAGCCTAAAATGGTATGAGTGTCAGTTGCAGGAACGTCCATTAAAATTTAAAGGTCCATTAAACTCTTAATCCTCCATTATTACAAGGAACTAATGGAGGATTAAGGGTTTAATGGACCTTTAAATTTTAATGGACGTTCCTGCAACTGAGCATAAGAAAGTTATATTTGAGATTAATAGATTATGCTAGGAACATGTATTGTGAATGCTTGGGTTTTACACAACAATTACAACAAAGGTGGAAAAAATGGAAGTCGCAACATAAGATTGAGAAGTATGAAAAGGGAGTGCAAGAAAAAACAGAAGAAGGTGCAGTGCTTGCTACAACGTATCCAACAAGAGATGGGTTCCAAAGAGGCGAGAGTAAAAGCAAAAAAAGTGCTTACATATTGTGTTGACTGTGATGAAAAACCAACTCTGTGTATCTCTTGTTTCAATGAACTACACAAATAGATGCAGTTTATTTTCATTTTCACGTAAAAAATTATTGAGTTTTGAGAAAAATAATTATGTTTTTATAGTTTTTATATGTTATATGTTATGAATGAATGATGTTACTTTTATTTTTGTTAAATATATTATGCTTTCGTCTGTTGTTCCAGAAATAAAACATTTTTGGCATTGTGTCCTTATTTTTTATCCAAATTTCACAATTCCAAAACCACACTGCACACAGCTTCATGTACTTCACCTGCAGCCGTAGCTACAATTTCAAAGATCTACCTAGAAAATGCAGAGATATATTTGTCTGAATAAACTGAACACAGCGTGACCCACCGGTGGGTCACGCACGGCCAATAGTAATAACCAGTGTGACCCACCGGTGGGTCACGACGTCGCGAATTTTTGATTACTTCCGAAATCGGAGTCTAGACAACATGAAGATGGCTCAGTGCCTTCTTTAAAAAAATGTCGTGCATAAACCACATCGCATTTTTTTATAATGGGGACATATTCCAACAAAAATTGGTGTACTTCTATCAGAAAAGTTCCAAGACACCATTTAATCTACTGGATAGGAAGAAAGGTCCAACATAATAATCACAAATTATTCCAATCCATACATTTACAGAGAATTGATCCTATAGTCTATCCAAATCCGAGAGGCCAAGCGTAAACAAATAGAACGCGATTTGGTCGCTCTTATTGGTCGAAGCTTCAGGAACGCCACTTTCGACCAATAAGAGCGACCAATCGCGTTTCTAGTTTTTTACGCTTGGCGTCTCGGATTTGGATAGACTATAGTAATGAGTTTCTCTTATCTTGTGTGAAATTATTATCTTCTGCCCAAGAAAATGATAATGAAAGGACTGAGCTGCCTCAATCTGTATCTAGACGACTTTATTTTTTATTTCAGTATTCGTCGCAGATGAAAAACTCAAGATATCATTCATACTTTGAGTTATGTGGTGATTACGAAAATTATTTTAAATATGAAAAAAAGCATTGGCGTACCATTTTTTTTCAGTAAATATAATCGGATAGAAGTATCATTGTTTATCCAATGGAAGTATGTACAGGATGATTGACTCATCTTGGTGACCTAATTTTTCTCGAAAAGTGATGAACATTTTTTATTCTGTTGAATGTATTTGGTACAAGTCAGAGTTAATTTGAGATGTACTTAAGAGTCGGAGAAATGAATTGAGACACCAGGCGTCGCGGCGCTATCAAAAATTTTTTCTCCAGGAACATACATTTTTTATTGTGTCATTCGAAAGATAATTTAATTCTAATGTTTCTTCTCAATACCATTTTTTCCATGTCTTACAGTCAGTGTGTTTTGAATGAATTAATAGAGCTAGGGCTAATTAATAATTTTTTTTTAAATGTGGATAATACCGAGAAAATTTTTTTCCCTGTGTTTCCAATTGCTACGTTTTTTAGCTAGCTCTATTGATCATATTTTTCATAAAATATTCCTGAAAACCTCATATCAATTGGAGGTACGTAGCGAACCCAAAAACGCTGGTACATTTTGAACTGAGTGTCGAAGGGGTGTGATTCTCTCTTAATTCTATTCCATTTATTTTTTCTGTATTGTGACAGTATGCCTCGATTGAGAGACATAGATATGATTGTGTTTCTTAAAACCGAAGAGACTTTGTGGCAAACTATTTCTTAATCATTCTTATTCCACAAAATATATATTTTATAACAATACACATTTTTTAATAACAAACGGAACATGTCAAGTATGTTCTATATAGGTAGGTACTGGCATTGAGTTTAAAAATACTTTTTTGTTTTAATTTCAATCTCAATAGTATGGCCATTATGATCCATACATAGATCATATCTTTTCCTTATTTCTTATACCTAAGTTACTTTTGGCCAAAATATTAGCGTTCACTTGGGCATATAGTAACATAACGGACTAAAAAAATAGTTATTTATTATACAAGGGAAAAAAGTATAAGATTTTAGCTCGAGGTTATGTTGTCTCCCAAAGCGAAGCGGAGAAAAGGTTTTCAGCGTTTCCTTTTTTATAAAGGATATGTCACTTTTTAGTGATTAAAGGGTGAAAATTCGTTGCAATGTTAAAAAAAATTAAGAAAGCCCTAAGCAGATGCTTTTGAGCGCTCCTTCATTGGTGGAGCAATGAAGCTATTATACCTCAGAATTTTGTTTAGGACTTGAGATTGATACCATTAGATATTTGTCCTCAAACAATGTTGATACTAAATAAATAAATTCAAAATCTCAGCACGATCGGAATAATATTCTGGAAATTATGCAAAAACTGAATATACAGAAATTTGACGATTAAAAAATTGAATGCAATGGTTCAAATAATACTATCCTCTTAAACTTTTGCATGAACATTCAGTGTATCAATCTTTATTCGCAAAATAAATTTCACTCGCATCGGATATCTTGTTTTGGAAATAAAAAGAGATTCTTCTTTTCAATATTCCAATTGAAATTTCTATGGTTCAGATAATGCGATCTTCTTGAAATTTTGCATGAACATTCAGAATATCAATCTTCATTCACAAAATAACTTTCACTTAAATCAGATGTCTCGTTATGGAAATATGAAGTTTCTTCTTTTCAATATTCCAATTGAATTTTCTATGGTTCTGTTAACTCTATGGTCACAAAATTTTGCGTAAGGCTCAAGGTAAGCATCTTGCATGTGGCCGCATAATTTCATTTCGATTGGTTCCTTTTTGTCTGAGATATTGAGGAACAAAACTTTTGAATTTTGTTTGTCTGAGATATTGAGGAACGAAAATTTTGAATGACCATATTTTTTGGAACACCTGTACGATTGGCTGGTTAACGAAACAAACCGAGGCATTTGGGAAATGGAACTCGCCCTGAAAATTTCAAGTCTCTAGGACAATCCCTTTTCAAAGTTATTCAATTACAGACATTTGGACAAAAAGATATTGCATTCATTCAAGTAAAACGAGCGCTCAAAAATACATGAGGAGATCAATTGAACAATGAATTTTATTACATCAAAAAGTTTTTTCAAATCAACAGAATTATTGAAGATGGCCAACTCCCACGATACTTGAGTGCAAAGTTCTTCTCATGGATTGTCGAACTCTTTAAAACTTGCATTCATCTTAAAACATTTATAATGTGGAAACCTGTATGTTCGAAAAAATCATTCACGATTCCTATGGAATTCTTCATTCATATGGTCATCGGCGTCCGGCATGCAAACCGCATCAAAGCAAATGTGGATTTTCATCCCACCAATAAAGCATATTAGGCTTGATGATACCAAAATGAAATTCGTCACAGAAGACGATTTTGCTATGAAATCAGAGTCTCTGTGAAATCCATTTTGACGCATTTTCATTCTCCAGAACCTATCAGTCGGAAACGACATGCACATGCCAGAGCTGTGCCGAAGTCTTGTGCTTAGTGCTCGTGAAAGCACTCGAAGCACTTTTGTGCTCGTCAGCACAGTGCTTGCGAGCATTAGCGTGAACCAGTGCTTGGTGCTTCGCGAATTTTTGATAGGGCTTAGTGCTTAGTAATTCTAAAAAATGCTCCTAAGCATCGCAGTGCTCCCGAGCACTTTCAGAAATTACCAAGCACTAAGCCCTTTATGGACTTATCAGAACATGAAAATGACGGACTTTCGCCTGATTGGAATAGAAAAAGAACTGAAGTATTATTTTTTTTCGTTCAACCTCTATGGATATCTAAGTTTTCCTTCATTATAACTCTGGTGTACAAGTCTTTATGTTTCCATTATTTTGACATGGAGAAGAAATTGTTATGTTGTATGGCGATTTTTTTTTGGAAATTCTATTGAGCAATGCGATCTTTTTTGATATACGATGCAAGTTTCTATAGTCATACTTTCAAGTTATTTATTGGCTATTCTTCAAGTTACAGTCTGTTCACTTAATGAATGACATAAAGAGCTCAGAAAACGTTTTTTCTTTGCAGACAGTATTCTTTTTAGCTTCGCCACAAGAAAAATTTCCATTCTATTTGTTGCCAAGACGTCATCGTTTGCTATAACTTTTCGAATTTCATTTTCTGTTTCGTTATATGACGTCATGGTAACTTTATGTTTGTCTGTGAATGACAATGTTGGACTTGCTGAGAAAAAATTGTCAATTTCAATTAGGTCCAGTTTAAAACACGGTAACACTCGAGAGAAAACATCAAGACATTAAAATCAAAATTTCAAACTAAGAGACATTTGGATGTAAAATACAAAGGTTCATTTTGAAAAGTGCTTAGTGCTCGGTGCTCGTGTAAACGAATTACTTTCCAAAAATGCTTAGTAATCGGGAGCATTCCTTAAAAAATAAGGGCTTAGTGCTCGAGATTCCGGAGCACTTTTCAATAGGGGTTAGTGCTTTGTGCTCGAAGCACTTTTCTTCAGTGCTCGGCACAGCTCCGGCACATGCTATATTGTTTGATATACGATACATTTTGTGAAGCCATGACTTTTCTATTCGTCTGATTAAATGAAGAAATCACTTCACTTCGACATAATCGATTAATAGGGACGCTGCGTTTCTGATTTTTCATCAGTTTGGAAGTGATGCAGTGTCAAATAGAAAAGTCGGCATATCTCAGAAGAACATTTTGGTGTACCTACAGCAGCGTCCATACTGTGCCGCGGTTGGATGTTGGCAATCCCAATTTGGAAAAGTCAACACAATGTAGACGTGGCCGTTGGCATATGCCGCAAAGGAAGCCAGCGTGAGCCGGTACATAACATGAGCCGATAGTGAGAACGAGCCAACCGTTGGCTTTACGCGTGGAGTGATAGCACTTCTGAAGGGTGTGTTTCGTTTCTGGATGATATGAGGTATCTTATTTAGAACACCTTTGAAGTAACTACTTGTCACTGGAAAAAAGTTTTTGAAACCACATCCAGATCTGTCTCGAGATTCAATTCGTCTGCATCATCCAATAACAAATCCTTCATTTACTCACTAGTTCCGTATTTTCTTCTACTTTTGAAGGCTTTGACTAATCCAAAACCGTCGTTTGCGCGTTAACACACTTTTTCGCTGTTTTCAATGATTATTATAAAAGCAACTAGTACATCCTCCTCGGCAGACATTTTGCTGCTGAATGCCAACTCAGGTGTAGACGCAAGCCAAAATCGGCTTTGCCGCATTGGCTTTGTTAACCTGGCATTGCCAACAGCCAATCGCAGGGTAGTGTGGACGCAGCTTACTACAAAACAGAAATTGAGTGGAATATTGCCAACGATCAAAAAGTCCAAAATTACATTCGCAATTTCGAAGCCATTTCGAGAAAAAAAACTCATATCCACTTGGCTGGGAAGTGGGAATGATATTGATAAATGCAATTGATCATTACAATTGCAACCAGAGATTATACCAAATAACGGCTGACAGTTCATATGAACTTACTTGTCATCAGAAGTTTAAGCGCTCGTTCTACTTAAACGATATCGTTTTGTCATTTTCGAATTTCGATAGGGTTCGATTCCCTGATAAAAAATCCGTGATCTTATTTAATTCTGTCCGTGGGACCGTCCGGTCGTAAGCACGATTATTTTCGAAGGACTGTCCAAGACTAGAGACTTGAGATTTCCAGGGTGAGCTCGGTCCCAAATATCGCGGTTAAGTTCGTTAACCAGCCAAATCGTACTGGATTTTCCATAAAATATGGCTACTAAAAATTTATGTTCCACAAAACGAAACAAATCGCAGCACATTGCAATATGCTTTGAGAACCCCATGGAAAATTTTGTGGTCATAGGGTAAACAGAACCATACATAGATAAACTCAGAGTTTATTTATCTATGGAACCATAGAAAATTTAAATGGAATATTTAAAAGAAGAAACCTTCCATGACAAGATATCCGATTAGAGTGCAATTTATTTCCTGAATGAAGATTTATAGTGGTACAGAATGTTCATGACAATTTTCAAGAGGATCGCATCAGTTGAACCATAAAATTCAATTTTTTTAATTGTTGATTTTAAAAATATTATTTTTTGAATAATTTCCAGAATATAGTTCTGATTTTGCATCAATATACTCAGCATGAGTCTCAAGGCCTATACAAAATTTTGAGGTAAACAACATTATTGCTCTCAACTAATGAACGAGCGCTCAAAAACTCCTGCTCAGAGCTTTTCTTAAATTTCTATATCACAGTTCGAAATAAAATAATAAAGCCTCAGCGATAGTGATTCTTCACGGTTGCCAAAAAATCTTGTACCGGTCTGTTGGGGTAAGATTGGCCCTTTAAGGGTAACATTGGCCCAAAGTTGGAAAAAGTTTTACTGTGCTGTATTTCAATCACATGATGTGTTATCGACCTAGTTTACCCATTACTGGATAGGTAGCACCACAGGCACACCTGTTGATGAAGTGGGAGATTAGTTCCATATCTCACCACCACTCCAGTGTGCTCCCATAGATAACATAACATAACATAACATGGTTGCTCCATCTTTACTGTAAGAAAGTGGTGAAATTTGTTGTCTCCCAACTTTTACTTGTGAACGCTAATTCTTGAAGAGCTACTGGCAGGTAAGTGTATAATAATATTATATATTCAATTGTTTCAAGTATTTTTGGTGTAATAATGCTGTTACCTTTGTTATATACGAAATAATTCGATTTTACTATTTCATGACATCAACAAACCTTCTACCAGTGCGTCAAAGAAAACACAAGTTTCCAGGAAGAAAAACAAAAAAAGCAAAACTCCTCTTCAGATGAAGATGATGTTGAGATAATTAGAGTCTGATGGGCAAAGCGAAACATTTTCCGATCTGAAAGAAATAATACAGGAAGTAGCAGGCATACCTGTTCACAGGCCTAATGATGAAGAAGAAACACCAGTTGCGTTGAAACCTGAAGACTTGGCTATTGATAACTTTGTAGTGGTTAAGTATAATGGAAAGAAATACCCTGGCAAAATTGTTAGTTTATCTGAAGAAGGACTATAGTTGAATGCATGGAAGAAAGACTCAAGTTTTGGCGCTGGCCAGAAAAACAAGATTGCCCGACTTACGACTGGGTGGATGTTTGTAAGAAGATCAATCCTCCAAAAATTGCTTCAAAGAGGAACCAGTTCCATGTGCCAGAACTGGACAACTAGTATGTAAATATATGTATGTAAATAATGATGTAAACTGATATCTTTTTTTATACAATAAATTTTTTTTTCAATAATAGGAAGTCTATTTCATTTATTCCCATTTCTTATCATTTCATGGATGTTTTTGAAGTAAAAGCAGGTTAAAACACAAACTAACATGTCTGGTGCTTATTTTATCTTGTCTAACTTTAGCCCAACCAATACTAAACATAGGTTTTATATGGTTTGAAAGTATGGGACAAAGTTTCCCCAATTCAAGGCAACTTGGCCCAAACATTAAAAAAATTCAGTATAATATTGCAAAATGATTGAGGAGTCTCAATATGGTTTTAACTTTAATGATATAATGATTGCTTAAACATTAAGATACATTGAAAATTAATATAATCAATGTCAAAAGATATGGAGCTGATAAAACCATAACATAGCTTTAGATTTGGGCCAATCTTACCCCAGCTGACGTACGTAATACTTCCGAAAATAGTTTTTTTGTTCAACTCGTCTGAAAACACCCCACTTTCCGGACTTCCTACGAAAATTAAGTACTATTTTCGGCAATCGTCCGGGAAATACCCACTCTGCGGAAGCTTTTTCTTTGAGAAAAAAAGATTTTGATAAATGCAGTACCTAAATCGTTATTTTACCATAGCAACGAAATAACGGTTGACAATTCGTATGGAAACATATTAAAAGATCGCATGTTCCAATGGCGGCTGCTCAGAGGAGGCAGAGGAGGCCGGGCCTCCCCTAATTTCAATGCATTTTATTCAATTTTAAATTCAAGTTCAAATAAAAAATAATCACATTTCTATATCTGTATTATTTCCGTCATTCTAACTAATCTCAAGTATTAAACATATTATGTTTATTACTCAGCGATCTAAAACATTCATAAATTATCCGCAACACATTTCAAACTTCTTCAAACCACTCAAAATTCAACTGTAGATCACGTGTCAGAGGCCCGGCTCCGCGGCATTATTTTCGCTTCTTGGCGAACGATCTTAGCCGAAACTGAACGTCCGATCGGCCCAAATCAACCCCAGCGATTGTGGATGGAGATCAGCTGTTAGTTTGATTCCCTCCTATTTTATTAACGAAGTATTAACCCTCTTAGGGTGCGGTTTGTGGTTTTGTGATATTTTTCGGAAAAGTTTGTAAGTAAGATTTTTAATATTTCATCAAGAAAGATGGAAACGGAAACAATAAGGGAGAATTATAATGCAAGTAGTGAACTCAAAGAAACTCAAGATCCTGTAGATTTTATTTTGAATAATAAATTCAGTAAAATTCCTTACGATGATAAAATTTTCATAACTCAAGTAATTAAAACACCTCTGCCAGCAATGCCAAATTTAATTATTAATTCTGCTCATAATCGTTCGTTCTGCGTAGAATGGTATAATATATGCCAGTGCTGACAGGAAGCCCAGTTCGCAATAAATTATTTTGTTGGTTGCGTGGTCTCGGGCCTCCTCTGATTGAAATCTCACGAGCCGCCACTGGCATGTTCTTTGATCGCAATTCGCAATAAAATATGGAAAGCCGTGAAGCCGAAAATATTGTACGCAACATGTCCGAAAATAGTTTTTTTGACTCGCAGACTTCCAGGACTAGCATACTGCTCCTCCTCGAATTTTTCTACTGTTCCAAAAAAACCCTTTTTTCCTATTGATTCCATATTAAACAACACTCCTTTTGAAAAAAGTACGATTGATTTTTTCTCAAGTTGAATATCACATCTATACATTTCTGAGCAGATTTGATCTCTTGACTATTTTAAATCGTTTTACTTCAATGAAAATTTCTAGTGTCATTGGGGGGCCATTGCGTGAAAATTAAATCACAGCTCAATTGGGTTAAGAATGAATGCTAATAAGAATACAACATTTTCGACGCTAAAACAATAACATTGCTTGACATTGCAATACACGATGTTCATATAAAAAATCAACCCTTAATTTTTTAGCAATTTGTTCGTAAAACAAAAAATATTTTTTTCAGGAAGGAGTAGAATCCCTGAAAACTTTAAGAAAAGTCCTGAGCAGGTGCTATTGAGCGCTCGTTCATTGGTGGAGCAATAATGGTATTACCTCAAAATTTCGTATGGGACTTAAGATTCAAGCTAAGTGAATGCAAAATCTCAGCACGATTGGAAATTGGAATTTTATCCTGAAATTATTCAAAAGATGAAATACATAATATGTAAAAAATCGATAATTAAAAAAAATAATTCTATGGTTATGATGACGCGAAATTTTGTATGTTATTCAGTATATCAATCTAAATTCTCAATATAAATTTCACTCGGATATCTTTTATGAAAATATGAATTTCTTCCTTTCAATATTCCAATTAAATACTTATGGTTTGTTTACACTATGGCAACAAAGTTTTGCATGGGCCTTGCTATGAGCATCTTGCATGGGACCGCAACATTTCATTTCGATTGGTTTCGTTTGGTCTAAGATATTAGAGGAAACAAAAATTTGAATGGCCATATTTCAGAACACCCAGTACGATTTGACTGTATAACGAACTTAATCGCGGCATTTGGGAACCGAGCTCACCCTGGAAATCTCAAGTCTCTAGACAATCCTTCGAAAGTAATCGTGCTTACGGCCGGGCGACCCTACGGACAGAATTGAATTTAACCACAGATTCGTCGTCAGGGAATCGAAACCTATCGTTTGAGACTATTTTCGGATCAAAATTGGAAAATTACAGACATTTGGGCAAAACGATATAGCACTCGTTTGAGTAGAACGAGAGTTCAAAAAGATTATTTATGGTATATTATTACCATTTAATATATATTACCAGATCGTTTTTGAGAACACCCTGTATATATATGGCTAGATGGAAAACGAGGCAATTTCGAAACAAAGCCCACAGAGGAACTTTCATCTTCAAATCGCTCATAAATAATACCAGAATTTATTTATGAGTGATTTGAAGGCGTAAAGTTTTTGGCAGATCTGAAAGTATTGAAATTAAATTGTAGATAATAAAAATTCAGATAGCAAGAAAATTTCAGGAGCCGAATAATCCCTGAAAAAAATGCTAAATACCGCTCTAATTCATGCCGCGGCTCACACTTATGACACGTCACCATTCATTGCTCCCTTTTTATCACACTCGCGGTCGGCAGGCGTCGCGACGGCCTGTGCGAATGTGACGTCATGTGTGCCGCATGGTATTCGAGCCGCTCGGGTCGGCGACATGTGTTAGGATGCGGGAAAATAACGAATGAAAAAAGGCGAGAACACGAAATTGCGCCAGTACGAAAATTAAAAATCAGAAACAGTCACCGCGGAACGATTTGA
>JACDNR010000117.1:0-27462 GCA_013421045.1 Propylea japonica | reverse complement strand
GATTTAGCATACACTAAAACGCACAAAATTTTCGGAGCCGATCAATGATTCGGGTATATTCGTGAATCGCCTAGGTGGTTGCCTACTCCGAGTTTTGTAAAAACTGCAACTAAGATCATATCTCCCGCCTTTCCAGTTTCAAGTCGAAACATCTATAAGCAGGATCTATCGCCACACCATCCTTACGTTTTTCATATTTTTCAAGTGAAACGCGCGTTAACATGTTAACAGCAATTTTAATTGCTCAGTTTAGTGGTTTTAATAACAAATATAATATGGATAAGGAAGAACAAACGTAAGCATATAGCGATAAATTAATTTCAACGGAAAATATATAGATCGATTTTAATTATTTTAGTGAAGGAGCGCTAGGACAAGAGCTAGCAATGACTTTGGAAGAAAAAAGAGAATCCAAAACAAAACGAATTATTTGTCCTATATGCACGAGTAATGAAACTTATCAGACTTTCAAGAAACTAGTGAAGCATTTGACAGATCATCATGATATAAATATAGTGCAATCATCTCAAAATTTTGTTACTTTTAATGAGTTCTTGGAATGGAGGAGTTTGGAAAATCGAGATGTGGATTATATTAATCACAGCACATCGACTTATCGTGGAAAAAAATATATTTCATATAGATGCAACAGAAGCAATTCAGAAGGTATCTCTTTAATAGCTTTTTATATAAATTTGGAAGAAAATTAAGTTTTTCATATTTTCTAGGATTTGTCTCTACTGCCAAAGTAAGGAATTTAAAAACGGAGGCGCAGCATCAAAATCAATGGAATGTGCCCATCAAAAATCGATTTAACAATTTTAGAAAATGGTACCTACCAATTGGAATTTGTAAAATTACGTTTTAATAATTTTTACTTTTAGGAAATGTAACTATGACCTTCATAAAACTCATGTGGGACATGAAAATGAGCTACGTTCAAAAAGATTAACAGGGAAGGAAGAAAAACATATTGTTGATAAAATGTTAGCAGGAGTTAATTCTAAAAGAATTTTAAATGATGCGAGGAAATTGAAGATGGTCAATTATCAAGGATGAACTTATTAAATGCTAAAGACTTATCCAACCTGAAAAGAAAACATAATATAGATAATAGACGACATGCTGATGATATGATGGCAACTGCATTAAAAATTGAAGAGTGGAATAATAAACTAGCAGAAATTATGCATTTTTATTTAAAAAAATTGGTAAGTTTACTCTTCAGTTCATCTTCTGGGTATTTCGTGTATGAATATTTGGGTTTAATACTAATACAGTAGAATTCCCATTATCTGAACTAAATGTTGTCGTTAGGCATTCGGATAATCGAAATAATGGGATTATCTTATTGAAAAATTATGATTATAATAATATATTTATTGGGAAAAACAAAAATAAGATGAAGCAACATTAATGAATATTCATTAAATAAATAAATTGACCTGTCCTTTTTTAAATATTTACATAATACATCTGTGTATCGATTTCATTCTGTGATTTTCATTTAGTCGTGGACGTTTGGATAATCAGAATTCTGTATAACAGGGGTCCGGATAATGGAGTTTCTACTCTAATAATATTAACCAAGTTAGTAATTAATGGTTATAGTTGTACATATACTGGGTACTTGTAGTGTAGTAGATAGATGCATGCTATTGTAGGGGATAATTATCCTGGTTTGAAAGAAGAAGACTTTGCCGTGGGTTTTATGAATGGAATCATGGAAAAAAAAAATGAGAGAGAATTTTAAAACAGTATGTGTAGATGGAACGCATGGTTCAAATCGAAGAAATTGGGAACTAACCATTATACTAGTTAAAGATGAGTCAGGTAGTGGTTTTCCTGTTGCTTTTTTGTGAGCAATAGACACGATCAAATAATTCAAGAAATTTTCTTCATGGCTCTCAATCAAGATTAGGAGAATCTGTGGAAGCTGAATTCATTATGAGCGACGATGATCCCAAATATTACAACGCTTGGGTGAAAGCTATGTCCCCGCAGAACAAGCCCAGAAGATTGCTCTGTTCTTGGCATGTGGTGAAAAATTGGACGATACAAGGCAGGACGAAAATAAAAAATGCCAATATTAAAGAAGGAATGAAACTGCAAATGAGAAAAATACACCAAGCCTTAAATGAAGAAGAATTTTTGGAAAACAAGAGAGCTATTTTCAATATTTGGAACAAGAAAATGAAATTGATTTCCTGAATTACCTGAAAAAGTATGCAGAATTTTGCGAATTTCGTCTAACTAAATTAATTATATTATTTTCAAGGTATTACTTCAAAGACAAAGAGAGAATGATGATGTGGGCCTATTGCTATAGATTAGGAGCAGGTATTAATACGAATATGGCGATAGAGAGCTTGAATAAATACCTGAAATATGATAAAATGGAAGGACAAAAAAATATCAGGTATTAATGTGTATATAATTCTATTCTTGCTGTTATAAATTTGCAAATATTTAATATTGTTCTAGAGTTGAAAAGCTATTGGATTTGTTGGAAGAAATAGTTGATGAGAAGATGTGGATGAAAATTATTAGAAATGAAAGACCTAATGCCAACAACTACCAACACAAAATGACTGTAGAAGCTCATAAAAAAGCCGAATCAATGAAAGACTCAATAGAGAATGTGAACGGTCAAAATTTCATGGTGAAGTCTCTATATGATGATAAATATATCAAGTACAATTTATATCATCCTGTGATCCCGATTGTAGATTCGGATATTGTAGTAATTGTAAAATTTGCTTGCACAAATATAAATGTAAGTGTTTCACTAACAGCATAAAAACTATAATGTGCAAGCATATACATGCTGTTAGTATGTTTGGGCAGAGAAGCGATCCTGTTTATATGAAAACTCCGATGAAGACAATAATTTAGAAATTCACCAGCCATCAACAAGTAGAATAAACTATAATGATGATGTTAGACATTTTATGAATGAAACCGTTTCCAATACACGAAATTTAACATCTATTTGCAATGAGGAAGAAAATGTAAGTTAAAAGAATTTCAATTAAAATTATGATTAATTCATTATTCCACGGTTTCAGGATGTTGAAGACCAACTTTCGGATAAATTAAAGACTCTTAATCTAGAAGGAAAGAAGAATTTATTGGCATATATATCATCAATGGGAAATGAAATGTTTCAAACACAGAGCCAATGCCAAGAACCAATATCTAAGAAGAGGAAAATTGAAAAACAAACCTATTTCCCAAGAAAAAAATGAATGAGAAGCGATTCTGTTTTATATGAAAACTCCGATGAAGACATAATTTAGAAATTCACCAGCCACCAACAAGTAGAATGAACTATGTATAATGATGACATTTTATGGATGAAACCTTTCCAATACACGAAATTTAACATCTATTTGCAATAAAGAAGGAAATGTAAGTTAAAAAAAAGTTCAATTTAAATTTATGATCTATTAATTATTCACGGTTTCAAGATGTGAAGCCAAAATTTTGGATGAATTAAAGACTCCCAATCCAGAAGGAAAGAAGAATTTATTGGGATATATCATCAATGGGAAATGAAATGTTTCAACACAGAGCCAATGCCAAGAACCAATATCTAAGAAGAGGAAAATTAAAGAACAAACCTATTTCCCGGGAAAAAAATGAAAGATATGTATCGACTTATTGTATTCAAAAAGTGATTTAGTTTTCTATAAATTAATATTGTCATTTTTTGCAGATTCATAAATCCGATCCTGATGATGCACAGAGTAAACGTTTTAGTGGGTATGCCAATCAGGAGGCTCCCACACTACCTCAACTTTTTTAGTTTTACTGTTAGGCAAAATTTTTTTCACAACCAATTTGCTCCTGACAAATTAGTGCAAGGATTTACGCAGGAGCATTTCATCTTAATTAAAAATTTTTAATTGTTTCTGTTTTAGAAACTGGAAGTGAAAACCTGAAAAAGTTTTCTAGAAATGCAGAATCCTCCAAAATTATATTTCAATCGATATCAACTTGTTAAGGTGCTCTACTTTAACGTGCTGAGTTGTCCTCAACGAATTTCCGCGCCTCTCTAAACAAGAGATTCTAATTTCAGGAAACAAAACCGAAAATTGTAATTGTTGTTGTGAAGAAACTTGCCAGCCATATCATGAATCAAAGTGAAAATTGAAAAAAAAATGGTACTGATACAGAAATTGAAATTTCAACTGTTAATTCATATTCTTCCATTTTCAACAGAATATAAAATAATTTAGAACATCATAATGGGTTTCTAAGAAGATGAGATCAAGAAATAGAAAGGAGATCGAGGAAGTTGGGCATCGTACGACAAAAGACTTAAAAACTGATATATATATATATATATTTATAAATGAATATATTGTATATAACTTTGTAAGCCTTCTTACAATAAACTGCTTCCTGTATTGATTCATATATGTGATTTCATTTTCCATAGTTCTACCAAAGTATAATAATGTAGATAGAGACTAATTTTACAAGGCCAAATGTCAAACCTATGCTCATATGAAACAAGCTGATCCTACTTTTAAAGTCCATACCTAGATGTTTTCATTCAAGTTCAATCCCCTATTACAAAAAATAATTGAGACCCAAGCCAAGTTTTTTTTTAAAAATGAGTTAACAGCAGGAACGGCCCACAAATAAATAAAATTTTCTGATGCAATGCTCGAATGCAAAAGTGATCCAAACACAAAATCTTATTAAAAAAACTGGTCGGAAATCAAAGTACTACATCCTAGTAGTTATCTACAGGAAACTAAATAAATCAAAATGTTTACAAAATCGCTTCTAAGGATTAGTGGTTAATCAACAAAAACGCATATTTTTCTTTCGCTATTTATTCTATGATGAATATTTCAGATTGGGCCACTTTTGCTTCAAGAGTAAAGTTTGAAATTAAATAATTATTCATGGTAAGACCATACAATATAAGGTTGCCTTCAGTCCAATCTCTAGGTACAAAATTCTATATCATATTCACAAACCATTATTACTGTATTAATGTAGATGAAGGTCCCTCAATTAAATTTTGTCTTGATTTCTCTCATTCTTTATTGGCAATTGGAATAAAAGAATATATTTTTCAAAACAATTTCATGGCTCAAACAAGTTTCGAAGTACATCATTCCATTATTTTAAGTTTGTATTGATGGCACATTTTTCCTGGCATACTGGAAAAATAAGATGAAATCTGAAAATTAAATCAATACTTGAAAAAATATCAGTAATTGATATTAGGAATAAAGTTACCTTCGAACAGCAAAGTCATCATTGACTATTTTCAATATATTCATACCATTATCGAAAGCGAAATAATTCGAACTACGGCAAATATGTACAACGATCTCCTCTTACTTGTGTTTTATTGAAAATCCCATAATTTCAACCTACGAATAACTACTGTAAAATGAGTAAAAACTCGAATGTCTCCAAATGAAAATCTGACATCTGGCGAAAATGTAAACAGATTCTGTCTGTCAAATTTAAGAATCCCTACTGCTCTCTGATTGGTTGAAGATGCGCTCCTTTAATGTAGTCTGGGCGTACTGTAACATATCAGCTTCGGGTCCGAAAATTTTGTGCGTTTTAGGTGTAGTGTATGCTCATAGATTTAGCTTTGATAATAATATTTCTTATATATGGTTTTCTTCAGTATTCTAAAGTACTCCAACTAAAACAATATGGGCATACCTTGTCAATCGAGGACCAAATCTACTTTCATTAATCAATTAAAGCTTTTTTCATTACAAATTTTACAATGACCATAGAGGCCTATTGCACCAAATACTTTGCACCTTTTCAAAAGAATTACATTGCACGAAACACATTCATACTTGAAAAGTGCAATGTGAAAAGTCAAGTGCAAAGTGAGAATCACTTCGCAGAAATTAAATATTGGGAGAAATGTTGTGCAATATGAATCATTTTCAATTTTGAAATATGTCAGAGTGCAAAGTGAAAAGTTGCAAAGTATTTTGGTGCAATAGGCCTGTTCTCCAGAAATTTTTCATGCGTCAACTTGACTTTTTTCACGCTTGACATAAAAGGGTCTGGTCGCGCTCTCCAATCCAATCTTCAAGAAATATATTCAGTAGTCGTGGGATAAAAGTATAGTATGCTACTCGCCTATAATGGCTGTTATTCACTCGTTAATTCACCTCGTGAATAATATAGCTATCATTATATACGCTCGTTGCATAATATACTATTTGAAATTATAATTGTGCTAGGATTTTCCTTTATAATTCTTTGTACAAGAATTATTGACAAGTTATGTTACTTTTTGGCAAGCTGTATAATAATTATGAATATTTCCGAAATGCAATATACATTTATTCATGAACAGTGTCATAAGCTATTGGAACTACAGGAAGTGTAAATCCTTTTCATTCTAAATCAAAAAAAAGCTCAGTCTTATGATTTTTGAATTTTTAGCTCCTACCACGCCAAGTTCCAAAAAGAAAACGTCAGCTAAAGGTATGTATTTTTCCGTACTATGAAAAATGTAAAATTTCATTTACAAATCAGAATTTTGCAAATTTCAATAATCAAAACATTGGTTGAGGAAAATTCCTTAGACAATGATCGAAATAATACGCTACACACTAGGGGGAAGCAAGGGTGGTCCGGGTACTTCCTAAATTTTGCTAGCCCCCCTTGAAATCTATAGCCTGTACAAATCCGTTCAGTATTATAGGCGTTTTCGGACACTAACTCAGGGTTACTAACTCGATCCATTGGGTCACGTGACGGATCTCGGACCCGGGTTCTAAGTTTACGAACACATCAGGTTTAGTATTTGAAGTGACAGTCGTATCAATAACATGACCAAATATATTTTATGGATTTATTATTTTATTTTCAGTACCAGTTTATTTTCAGATAGTCTGTAGCTTTGCTTGCATTTACTGACTTTTGTAAAATATTTCTTATAATTTCTGGTGTGCCCTTCCATGTTTAATGTTATTTTTGAGTACCTACGTTGAAGAAGTAGAGAATTTATTTTTTCAGTTCCAGTTTTTTTTTATTAGTATGATTCTCTTAGCTTTACTTGGATTTATTGGCTTTTTAGTAGGAGAGCTGGCACGAATTTTTGGTAGGTATTGAGGCAAGCTGAAAACTTGTCAGATTGCCTCTCCTATTATATCCCAACTCGGGATTGCAAAATCTGGCTGGTGAGTAGCGGGGCTAATCAACCCCTACATTTTAATGGCCTGGCAGGTAGAAAGCCCTACCGAAATGATCTGTCTTTTTGGGAATCTTATTTTTAGTTATAAGTAACACTCCATTAAAATTTCAAGCTGCCTCAAAAACATTTTTTATAATTTTGGCAACTATTTGCACGCGTTCTGGCAATGTTAAAACCCTGATTAAATTATTTCGTAGCTTGAAATTTTAATGGAGTGTTACTTATAACTAAAAAATAAGATTCCCAAAAAGACAGATCATTTCGTAGGGCTTTCTACCTGCCAAGCCATTAAAAATGTAGGGGTTGATTTAGCCCCGCTACTCACCAGCCAGGTCTGCAATCCGAGTTGGTATATAATAAGAGAGTAATCTGACAAGTTTTCAGCTTGCCTCAAATACCTACCAAAAATTCGTGCCAGCTCTCGGGACTATTTGTAAAATCTTCCTTTTAATTTCTGGTGTGCCCTCGCATGTTCAATGTTATATTTGGGTACCTATGTTAAGGAAGTAAAGAAGGCTTTAGCTTTAACGCAGAAGGATCTGCATACAAAGTTATGAAGAAGTTGTTTATGCACATTTATTTTTTAAGCTCATGGAACCACACCTGTAAAGCTGAGCCAAATTCTCTTCTCTTTCCATCATTTTCAGGAATAGAACATATGAAATTACTAAGAAAAGAGTAGAAAACTTATTCTCGCCTTCTTCAAATACAAAATTGAACTGCAATGCGCATATATGCGGTGACTCTACGACCCTGCTCTCGTGTAGGGTTACGATAGATCAACCTGAGTCACTGATCGAGTTAATAGCACCGTACTTTCCGAACAGGGGTTGGATTAATCCTGAATTTGTTTACATACACACTTCGCCTTTTTTTTTCTAAAAAACTTCATAGGTTTTCACTCCCAGTCTCTGAAACATAAATAATTAAAAAATGTTCGATTAAGGTGAAGTCCGCTCCTGCGAGAATCTTTGCACTTAATTGTCAGGAGCAAATTGCTCTTGAAAAAAATTGTTGTCTAACAGTAAAAATGTTAGGCAAAAATTTTTTTCAAGACCAATTTGCTCCTGACAAATAAGTGCAAAGATTCTCGCAGGAGCGGACTTCACCTCAATCGAACATTTTTTAATTATTTATGTTCAGCGACTGGGAGTGAAAAACCTATAAAGTTTTTAAGAAATGCAGAATCCTCCCAGAAATATTTCAATCGACACTTCGACTTCATAATTCGTTATGACTGCGAAACTGGTAGCACATTTTTTTCCTTCATAAATTAATTTTTGCCATGACTTATTTTTCAGAAAATCCAATCGACATTCTCCTATCTATGGCAAATTCTCTACTACGAGGCGACGTTATAGCAACACTTACTAAAATAGTGGAAGTGGTTCAAAGACAGGATACGAATCTATTACTTGATGTGATTTTAATTATTTTACATAGGGTATTAACGATACTGCAACCTATTTTTTACGTCTTGTTTCCATCAACCAAAGATACAGGAAATACTACTCAAAATTTGAAATCTAGACTCAAAACTATTTCTCATCTGATGGAGATGCTTATGTAGACCGATATGACTAGCTAAAATATATGTTTCTTAGTTTGAATCTGTTTTATTCATTTTAACATGTTCACATAAAACCTGTAGATACTCTAACTATCTTTTTTCTAAAATGTATCTATATTGTTATTTATAGCGAAATCTTCAAAGAAATCACATGAAATAAAATAAAAAGTCTTTTTTAAACAAACCGCACTTTCAAAAACGGTGTTAATTAATTTTATTCCGTGGCCTGGAGCATAGAAATGAATAAAAAATCTGTCATGCGTGTATGACGCTGGTTAGAATTGAGTTTCGTAGGCCGACTAAACCATAGACAGCAACCACCAGTTGTCATCGACCTTCGCTGTCACACTGTCAATTTTTATATTTTTCTTTGCTTTCCTCAGTTGTCTAATTTGTTACGTACGATATTCACGTAGTTAATTGCTAAACTATGAAAAACTTCGAATTTTCGGTAACTGAATTTAATAACTAACTTATCTGTGATAAACCAGGAATTCTAAAGTAGTCTTAATTAATAAACAGAACTGTTGAACATCACCCGTTCATTATACGATCGTAATACGTCTAGAATTCTTTGATTAGGTAAAGGCTGAATAGAACATGGCCGCCTGAGTATACTACACTATCAGTTTTTGATAAATGTGAAAGAGTGAATATTGCCTAGGAATGGAGTTACGAGTTGGAAATAAATATAGATTAGGACGAAAAATTGGCTCTGGATCATTCGGAGACATATATTTAGGTAGGTTTCATCCATGTTTTCCGTTGTTTAGATTGGTAAACAAAGTGATTGTGTTTAGAACAATGACTAACAGAAACATTGTCCCTTATTTTACAGGAACAAATATATCGACTGGTGAAGAAGTAGCTATTAAATTAGAATGTATCAAAACAAGGCATCCACAACTCCATATAGAATCAAAATTTTACAAAATGATGCAGGGTGGAGGTGAGTTCTTTTGACTATTTGTTATTCATTTGTGGGTTTGATTCACGATCAGATTGCTCAATTTTATTGCTACAGAGTTGAATGTCAATATGTGGACTTTTGAAGTGGGAAGGATTTTTTTGTATATTGCTACGGATAATCCCTTTCACCTTCTTTGGGTTTGTCATTATAGAAATACAGGGTAACATGTGCCGTAAAGTTGTTTAAGAACAGTTTTGACTCATCTTCAAGGACTGGCTCAGATTTGTTAGGATAATATCAATGTAGAAATATCCTTTTTTGGTTTGATATAATACTCATTGTAAATATTCAATATTATCTCAGTTAAATTACCTTTGGAAAATGTGAAAACTAAGTGGTCGTGATCAATCTATTTGCTAAGTTCATTTCTTATTTTTTTCGAGGAGGAACAAATTTTATTTTTATATCTTTCATATAGAAGAAGTGAAACAACCACCTGTTACAAGGTCCCGTATAAAAATGTATACTTTTCTGGAGATTTCGAAGTAAGAAAGTAACTTTAAATAATTTTGGTGCTTTTGAGAATCGGTTACCTATTACCATCTCAGCTCTGTTGTTTTTACTCCATAGCGAATGAATAGTAAAAACTTTGAATGTGTGATATTTGACTATAAATACTGAAGAATTTCAGTATTTTTCATCTCTTCGAAAATTATCCAAAATAAATAATTAGTGTGAGAGAAGACTGCTATTCATTTTTTATTTCGAATCGAATGCTGTAAATAAATATGGGGTTGCCATTTGAAAATCTCGAAATATTTCAATTTTAAGTTCCACAGTTGGAGCAAAATCTTCAAAGAACCTTACGATGTATCAAAATACTGAATGTATTACATGAATGCATGGATTCTCTACTATGAGACTGCTGAGTTTGGTTCGTTCGCATGAAAAATAATCGAGATATTGCATTTCTAAACTGGCAATGCAAATGTCAAAAATTTGAAGAATTTGTGAATAACTTGGCAACAGTGCATGGCAGAGAAATTTTTTTCAGTAGGGTATACTGAGAAATTGGTATTGAATCGATACACAAATACAAATATAGGTAGTTCCATTTGCAATAAGAAAGTAGATATGCGTTTGAGATAGACGTGGCAACACTGTCGACTTGAAAATATTTAAGGCAAAAGGTTCCTTCATCCTCAAGGCTCCACCTAAAAT
The DNA here is from genome assembly GCA_013421045.1 of Propylea japonica. NCBI lineage: Eukaryota > Metazoa > Arthropoda > Insecta > Coleoptera > Coccinellidae > Propylea > Propylea japonica. The sequence goes on along the minus strand of JACDNR010000117.1, from coordinate 16,563 downwards.
TTCAGAACGAAATATTCACTAGTTTTCCAAAAAACGTCTAATAGGCCAACTTTAAAGGAAAACCCTATACGGGGTATCCCAAAACTCGACGTCAACCCGGAACCGGGTGAAAGGGCAAGTAATGCTGGTTGTCAGAAAGATATAAAAAAAAACTAAATTGCATGATTTTAAAATAATGGGCATTTGAAAAAACACAGAAAATTCTACAACCTGTGACAGTCTTTTCACTCCTGTGGACACAAATATTTTCCAACTTTTTTTTTTAGCTGTGTAACCCTGAATAATGCTTGTCTAAACTGTAATCAAAATTTTGATACCAGCTGCTTGCTCTAGGTTTCATAAAAATAGGGCTAAGTTCTCAGAAAAAAAACAAAATAAGAATTGCCTAGTTTCAACTGACTGTACTGAAAAAAAAAATGTACTACGCTAGTTTCGCATGTTTAGTCAAATGTTGGCGCATTTAGTGAGGATTCCAAAATGGTATAATTCTTGGTAAATTGTAGCTACCGTAGTTCAAATTCGCTTTCGATTGCCTGTGAATACACTTTTTCTTTAACTGCTTCCTAGTAAAAATAGTCCAATAGATTCAAGTCCAGTGAACTGGTCGGCCACGAGATTGGACCAGAACGTCCGATCCATCTTCCGGGAAAAATGTTTCGAGAAAAAAAATTTTCCAGAGAAAATAATTTTTCCAGAAATAAATTTTCCGGCACATTTTGTATGGGAATTGGCTCCCGGTGGATTTGGCTGAAAATTTGATATGATGTTCTACTAATCCTTCTGATCAAATGTCTCCATAGTCACGAAGCTGAAAAATGCATACTTCTAGGAGTTTTTAGCGATTTTTTGTATCCATTATGGCTTACGTATTACCGTTCACACAGAAATGTTTGAAAATATTTCGAATTGACAGAATCTGCTTTCAATAATCACGAAATATTCTCAAACATTTTTGGTGTGAACGGTAATACGTAAGCCATAATGGATACAAAAAATCGCTAAAAACTCCCAGAAGTATGCATTTTTCAGCTTCGTGACTTGATCAGAAGGATTAGTAGAACATCATATCAGATTTTCAGCCAAATCCACCGGGAGCCAATTTCCATACAAAATGTGCGGGGTCCTTTCTCAGGAAAATTTTTTTTTTGAAACATTTTTTCCCGGAAGATGGATCGGACGTTCTGGTCCAATTTCGGGGACCGGACTTGAATTTCATGGACTTTTTTTACTAGGAAGCAGTTAAAGAAAAAGTGTATTCATTCACAGGCAATCGAAAGCGAATTAGAACCACGCTAGCTACAATTTACCAAGAATTATACCATTTTGGAAACCTCACTAAATGCGCCAATTTTTGACAAAACATGCCAAACTTGCGTAGTACATTTTTTTTTCAATAGTCAGTTGAACCTAGGCAATTGTTTATTTTGAATTTTTTTCTGAGAAGTTAGCCCTCTTTTTATGAAACCTAGAGCAGCTGGTATCAGAATTTTTGATTACAGTTTAGACAAGCATTATTCAGGGTTACACAGCAAAAAAAAAAGTTGAAAAAAGTTGATATTTGTGGCAACAGGAGTGACAAGACAGAGTGTAGAATTTTCTGTGTTTTTTTAAATACTAATCTTTGCCTATTATTTTAAAATCATGCAATTCAGTTTTTTTATGTCTTTCTGACAACCAGCATTACTTTCCCTTTCACCCGGTTCCGGGTTGACATCGAGTTTTGGGAAATGAGAATATACAGGATATTCTCATTTCAAAAAATAAAATAGGGGGTGCAGGTCGTAGGGGGTGTGATATATGAAACTCGGAAAAGCATAGGATAAAATGCTTTTGAAATTAAATGGACAGGTGCTAGGATTTTCCTTAATAATTCTTTGTACAAGAATTATTGATAAGTTCTGTTACTTTTCTGCAGGCTGTTTAATAATCATGAATATCTCCGAAATGCACTATACATTTATTCATGAACAGTGTCATATATATTCTTTTGAATTGAGAGCTAACAAAATACAATACATGAAAAAAAAAAAAGTCCCTAGCTGAGGTTGGAAACGGGGTACCATACTAATTCTGTCGTATGATACCAGAGTACAGGGAAAAACCTCAGTAGAAAAAACCCTGTCTCGCCGTTTTTACAAAATTGAAACTAAAACTATTCAAATAAATACCTTCAATATTCAGATACAAAATACATAATTGTTGCTCTTGGGCCAGGGTCGATAATTTTTGAAACAAAAAAAAATTGCAGTAGGATGAAACCCATTGAAAAAGGATGGGAATATGATCAAAATGAAAGAAAAAATAAATTACGGTCGATCCGAGTCCGGGAAGTGGGAGAGGGTGTGTTTTTAAGGGTGAAAAATGGTTTTCCTTGATTTCCGGCAAAACTACAAGTCCTATGGAAAAAAAATTAAATGGCAAAGTTGTAGGTAATGAAAAGATCTACAACTTTTGTATCGACAATTTTTTCACATAACCTCAAAATTTAGGTGAAAAATTCAAAAAACCAAGTTTTTGGTTTTTTATTAATACAGTGGAACCTCGATATAACAAATCGGAAGGGAACCAGTAAATATTCGTTATATCAAGTAATTCGTGAAACTGAGGTTTGTTATATTGAGGTGAGGTTGGTCCAAAATTTGTTATACCGAGGTTTTATTCACCTCGACATTACGTACTCATCTTTGTATAGCGAACTAATTTTGCTCATATAAATGAAAACTCATTTTTATCAAATTACTCATTTATTTTATATTTTCTTTTTCAAAACAATAAAGTGAGTAGGTAGGTTTTTTTTTCAAAAATTCGTCGAACAAAATAAAAGGAGGTGAAAAATCAACCAATTGGTATAAAAGCCTAAATCTAATTTTATTCATCTCGATTGGAAAAAAGTAATAAATTGTAGTTTGTTTTTGATGTTTGAAGGCAAACCAATTTCGTCGGAAAACTTATCTTTAGATTTGAAAATTGTAGCCAATGAACTTGCGGGAATCCCGAACTTATTAGCTATGTCTAATTTTTTTGTAGAAGGATTTTTGTCAACATAATTAATGATGCTTCGCTTTTCTGCGACAGATAAGGAACGCCTTTTACGTTTCTGAGCCATTGCAAAAAAGTGAGGAGCAACACTGATTACTTTCCATCAACTAACTTCGTATTTTACGTAATACGCGTCGAAACCTGTCGCGGCTGAATCACATACCTACCTGGTTATTGGTGAAAACGTTATATAGAGGTTTTGAGTTAACGAAATTCGTTAAGTAAAGGTATTCACACTCTTTTAGGTAGTTGAAAATTCGTTATAAAGAGGTTGTTCGTAAAAAAATTTTCGTAATGTAGAGGTATGTTTTACATTGACTCTTATGGACGATTCAAGGGGATTATGAAAAATTCGTTATATCGAGGAAGTCGTTATATTGAGGTTCGTTATATTAAGGTTGCACTGTATCTTTTTCAAAAAAAACTTTTTTTTCACGAAATTTTGTGAAAACTTACCTTATTATGTCCCAAATACACTGTAATTTATTTGATTTAAAATATTTATGTTTTCGTCTTATTTTCACTTAATATCAAAAAAGCACCCCAATTTTCAATCAAAAATTCTGACGTCAAAATATCAGCTTTTTTCAAAAAGTTCAAAGGCTTTTTCTTCATTGAAATATCTTCTTTCTGATGGTCTGAAAAAAATATACATTACTATAAGGAGTGTTCTCAGAATCAACGATTTATGAAACCCACCATTAGAGTAACTCAGTCCCCACTTCTCTATGAAATAACTTACAATGGGTTAAAAACTAACCAAAAGTCACTCAGGTATATGAATTATCTCAAAACAGCAATAAATAGTCATCTAAAAATATTATTTAAACAAGATTCTACACCTTTTTCAAAATATTGTAGATGTCATATTAAATATTAACTTTATTAACTTATTTTTTTGTTAATTATAGAAGTATAATTCAATTTGTAATTTTTTCGTTTTTGAATGAAACAGAAAATCTTACGTTTTTTGAGTAATTAAAGAGTAAATTTAATAAATACCTCAAAATTGTACATAAGATTTCTTCATTGGAATATCTTCTTTCTGATGGTGTAAAAAAAATATACATTACTATAGTCTATCCAAATCCGAGAGGCCAAGCGTAAACAAACTAGAAACGCGATTTGGTCGCTCTTATTGGTCGAAGCATCAGGAACGCCACTTTCGACCAATAAGAGCGACCAAATCGCGTTTCTAGTTTGTTTACGCTTGGCCTCTCGGATTTGGATAGACTATAGAAATGTTCTCAGAAAATGCAAAAAATTGAAAAAAGCCAAATTCGAAATTTTTTTTAATCATTATGTACAATTTTGAGGTTTTATTAAAATTTACTCTTTAATTACTCAAAAACGTAAGATTTCCTGTTTCATTCATAAATGAAAAAATTACAAATTGAAATATACTTCTATAATTAACGAACAAATAAGTTAATAAAGTGTAGAATCTGTTTAAATAATATTATTAGATGACTATTTATTGATGTTTTGAGATAATTCATATACCTGAGTGACTTTTGGTTTTTTTAACCCATTGTAAGTTATTTCATAGAGAAGTGGGGACTGAGTTACTCTAATGGTGGGTTTCATAAATCGTTGATTCTGAGAACACTCCTTATAGTAATGTATATTTTTTTCACGCCATCAGAAAGTAGATATTTCAATGAAGGAAAATTCTTTAAACTTTTTGAAAAAAGCTGATATTTGACGTCAGAATTTTCGATTGAAAATTGGGGTGCTTTTTGATATTAAGTAAAAATAAGACGAAAACATGAATATTTTAAATCAAATAAATTACAGTGTATTTGGGACATAATAAGGTAAGTTTTCACGAAATTTCGTTGAAAAAAAATTTTTTTTTGAAAAAGATAGAAATAAAAAACCAAAAACTTGGTTTTTTGAATTTTTCACCTAAATTTTGAGGTTATGTGAAAAAATTGTCGATACAAAAGTTGTAGATCTTTTTGTTACCTACAACTTGCCATTTAATTTTTTCCATAGGACTTGTAGTTTTGCCGGAAATCAAGGAAAACCATTTTTCACCCTTAAAAACTCACCCCTCCCACTTCCCGAACTCAGATCGACCGTAATTTATTTTTCCTTTCATTTTGATCATATTCCCCTCCTTTTCTAATGGGTTTCATCCTACTGCGATTTTTTTTCATTTTTTACTATTTTTGAAGGTTTCGGCCCTGGTCTATAAGTTTGTGTTGATTTATATTTATTCATATAACTGCAGGAAGTGTTGATCCTTTTCATTCAAAATAAAAAAAAAATTCAGTGTTATGATTTCATAACAAGAGCCTTGACTCGTAATGCAATTTGAAATTTTTCAATCATTTTACCGATTGCTCCACTGATAATCATCATAATAATCTCAACGGACTTGAAGAAAGTTGGCTAACCTCAACAATGATTGAATAATTTCACCAAGGTCTGTCTAATTAAAGTATTCGGACAAGGCAAGGGGAAAACTTAAGAAATGTAAACAATGTTATTTCACTAGTCATAATTTATTTCGCAGACTGTTTCCCATTTTGTTGCTTTGTTAAATAGAGATATTCTGAAACAATTTTATCATATAATTGATGGGTTTAATGTCTGCTTCATATTCATGAATCATTTTGATAATAACTGCCAGCGTCGAACAAAGGGACATTGTGACAAAGTTTATTGCTATGTCGAACAATATGGCAAGTGTATTTCTTAGTATAGGCAGAGGAAATTGTAAGCGTATGAAAAGCACTGGTATAAAAACCTCAGCAAAAAATCTGTCTGTCAGTACAAGCGTAGTGATATTGGATTTTTTTGAAGGATAAGCTGAAATATCAATTTAAATTGATAAAAAATAGTTATTTATAAAATATTCCGTCTCCCGCATTATGAATAGGCATCTGAAAATAAGAATGCAGCGCCACGGCGGACATTCGTTAAAACTATTAATATTGACATGGAAGGATTTGGTTGTATTGTTTATGTGTTTATCGGCTTCATTAAATTTTGGATTTTTCATTAATATATCAAAATTTCAGAAATCTATAGTGAACGAGTGTATTACTGGTATATTATATTTTTATTTTCTGTGAAGACGGTGGGTGTCATCTTTTGTTTCAATTTATTTCAGCCATTGTGAAAGAGGAATTAGGTTAAAAGGCTGTTGAGGAAATTAAGGAAAACAATTTTGTTTGTTAAACAGTTGAATTAACTTGATTTTATTATATTCAAACAGTACTTTTTCCCTTCACAAGAGCATTCTTCAGTAGGTTTTTCTTTGTTTAGACTTCCTTATCTCAACCTTTCAGTTCTACTACTAAAATTAGAACATTCCGGTTGTTCCTCTTTTCTGGTAGTAAATCCAACAGGAAGATTTCTAGCAGGCACAGCAGTATTTGTAAAAACTACCTCTTTTATGAACTGAGGTCTGTAAACAATTAGCCCCATGAATCTAATCGTCATCTACAAAATGCAAGGAGCTAACTTTCATATTTCCTGTGACTGGTTCACTTTTTAAGCGCACGTTTTACTTAAACGAGTGCTATATCGTTTTGCCAAATGTCTGTAATTTTCGAATTTTGAGTCGAAAATGGTATCAAACGATAGGGTTAGGCTTCCTGATGACGAATTCGTGGTCAAATTCAATTCTGTCCGTAGGGCCGTCCGTTAGCACAATAACTTTCGAAGGGATTGTCCTAGAGACTTTAAATTTTCAGGGTGAGTTCGGTTTTCGAATGGCTCGGTTAAGTTCGTTAAACAGCCGAATCGTATAGGGTGTTCCATAAAATATGACCATTCAAAATGAGTGTTCCTCAGTATCTCTGACAAAACGAAATGTTGCGGCCATATGCAAGATGGTCATAATAAGCTTCATGCAAATTTTTGTGGCCATAGTGTAAACAGAACCGTAAAAAATTCGATTGGAATATTGAAAAGAAGAAACTTTATAGTTCCATAAAAAAATAACCGATTCAGATGAAATTTATTTTTATAAATAAAGATTGTTACACTGAATGTTCATGCAGAATTTTGTGGCCATAGTGTTTACAGAACCATAGAAAATTCAATTGGAATATTGAAAAGAAGAATCCCTATATTTCCATAACAGGATAACCGATTTAAGTGAAATATATTTTGTGAATCAAAACTTATATACTGAATGTTCATACAAAATTTCAAGATGATCACATCATCAGAACCATAGAGATTAATTTTTGTAATTATTTATTTTTATATATTTCATTTTTCGGATAATTTCCAGAATAAATTTCCGATCGTACTGAGATTTTGCATTTATATAAATTTGGTATCAATCTCAAATCCCATATAAAATTCTGAGGTAATAGTTTTATTGCTCCACCAAAGAACGGGCTCTCAAAAGCTCCTGCTCAGGGCTTTTCTTGAATTTTTGTTTTGCAAATATCTCGCACACAATCTGTTATTTTTCAGTTTGAAAACGTACTGTCAGTAAACGATGTAATTTCATTTATCGTTTTCCTACTATCCCAAGGAAAACTCCCCGATCTGGCAACCCTGTCCGCGGTGTCTCTCGAACCATAAAGAAACATTCCTCAACATCGTGTTCATAACAAAACGGGAGTAGACAAATCGTTTATGTTTCTATCGCCGGGTTCGTTCCATTTTGATACCGAGGCACAGATAGTTGCGACACGATATGTACAGGGTGGACATATTTCTTTGTTTTAGTACTACAACTTTTAAACCAGAGGAGATAGACAAAATCTGATACCCACTTCTCGATCTCTTTTTCTGAGAAACTAGCAAGAGTACTATTCATTTTTGGCTACCTTCTTTTGTTTTCGAGTTATAAGCGCAAATTGGTAAAGTGGCGATATCGAAAAAAATTCATATCTCCGCTAATACTGATGATAGAGCTCTGAAATTAAAACATTATACAGGCACTTTTTTACGTAGAATCCAGTGGCGTGCTAGCCTTTTTTGCACCATTTCTAATTACGAAGTTATGACCCAAAGTTATGTTTTTTAAATGGGAATACTAGATTTTTGTGCATTTTCTGAAAGCTTATTTTTTTCTGATTTCAAAAATATATAACATTGTATGGTTTGTATCAATATGACTATTGAAAATGATCAAAAACCTATTTTCATCTGAGTCTCAATATTTTCTATGGTTTCAACTGTTGATGAGCACAGAAAAATGGAACTTCCTATAACAAGAGCAGTCTCCTTCCGTCAATTTCATTATTTCTATGCTTTCTAATTTCTACAAAATTCGAACATGGATATATTCCTTAAACTCTCATATCTTAAAATGGATTACGAAATGACGAAAAGCTCCACATGATCCTCCTTTTCAACGATATGCTTAGGTATAAGGAGATGGACTCAGGAGAATATTTTTATTGCTCTCTAGAATAAATACGCACAAGTGCCAGTCTATTTCAAATCGCATATGAAATAACGCATATAGATTTTATTACAGTTATCAATTCAATTAGAAGAGTAACAAAGGAAAAATATTTTTCAATATCTAATAGTGATTACAATAATAGGTCAGTAGGTAATAACTTGGAACGAGGATCAAGTTTCACAGAGGTCCATTAATCTTCGATCTTGGAGAAATTGAGTAAAGAGCATAGAAATGAAAAGACTACGAGGAAGAGATTGTGATAGTTATACGATGCTGAATTTTTCTGTGCTCATCAACAGTTGAAACCATAGAAAATATTGAAACATAGATGAAAATAGAATTTTGATCATTTTCTATACTCATATTAATACAAACCATACAATGTTATATATTTTTGAAATCAGAAAAATATAAGTTCTTCAAAAATTGCACAAAAATCTAGTATTCCCATTTAAAAAACATAACTTTGGGTCATAGCTTCGTAATTAGAAATGGTGCAAAAAAGGCTAGCACGCCACTGGATTCTACGTAAAAAAGTGCCTGTATAATGTTTTAATGTCAGAGCTCTATCATCAGTATTAGCGGAGATATGAATTTTTTTCGATATCGCCACTTTACCAATTTGCGCTTATAACTCGAAAACAAAAGAAGGTAGCCAAAAATGAATAGTACTCTGGCTAGTTTCTCAGAAAAAGAGATCGAGAAGTGGGTATCAGATTTTGTCTATCTCCTCTGGTTTAAAAGTTGTAGTACTAAAACATCGAAATATGCCCACCCTGTACAACAAGTGGATCTTGGATAGAAAAAAAAGGGCCCCATATGCGACGTAGCAGTGTAGGACGTTGACACCACGGGTGGAAACATTTGTTACTTGACTTGACACAAGATGCACTCTCTCGGAGAACAAAAAAAATAATAATGAAAAAAATAGACGGGAATGTACGGTATCGCGGCTGCATCGTTTTATTGTTGCGTCGTTTCTTGGAGTTCTAGCTCGGTTCGAGTTAATTACGGATTAATATTGATAAGGATTGTTGTCGGATGTTGCGTCTCTGTAGGAATTTCAATAAATGTGTAATAATAATACACTGCGCAAAAAAATTAACGCACATCCTGAAAATCTCAATTTTAATGAAAGTTAACTCTACATTGACTTCATAACTTATTATTTACGTTCTCTCGGGAAGATTTTGAACGAAACAAGACACATTAAATGGAAGAAAAATTCAGGATTCCACCGATTCTCATGTGAAAGAAGAGAAATAAACAATTTTCAAAATACTGGAATGCTGATAAGTGATTTAATACTTGGTATTTCCACCCCTTGCGTTAATTACAGCTCGGCAACGACGGTTCATACTCAAAATGAGTGATCTTAAAATGTTCTGATCTTATCCTTCCCAGATTTCTCTGAGTTGGATTCCTAAGTCATTAAGAGTAGTTGGATGATTTTCTGAACTTCTCAGCCTTCTATTGAGGTTATCCAAACCTGCTCAATCGGATTGAGTCTGGACTTCTTGCTGGCCATTCCATTCGAGAGACTTCAACCTCTTCAAGGTACTCCTGAACGATGCGCGCACGATGGGGTCTGGCATTATCGTCCATAAAAATGAAATTTTCACCAATGTACGGGGCAAATGACACTACATGCTCTTCAAGAATGTTCCTTATATACCTATCACCATTCATAGCCCATAATCAACGACCACTAAGTCTGTGCGAGCAGTCAAAGATATTCCACCCCATTCCATTATGATCCTCCCCCGAAACCAGTAGTATTTAGGAAATTGCACTGAGCATATCTTTCATGTGGACGTCTGTATACAAGGGAACGTCGATCACAATGGTAGAGGCAGAATCTGGACTCATCTGTGAAGAGAACTCTTTCCCAATCAGCCTCTTCCCAATGGATATGCTCTCTCGCAAAATCTAAACGCGCCCTTGGATGGGCAGGGGTAAGAGCTGGGCCTCTTGCTGCGACACGAGGCCTCAAATCATATTCTCTGAGGCGATTTCTTATTGTCTGAGTGCTAATTTGCACCTCGTGAGTTTGCTCAAGCTGATTTTGAAGGAGGCGAGCGGTTGCAAACCATTGTCTCGACGAAGAAACTCTCACGTAACGTTCTTGAATAGCAGTTGTTACCCATGGTTTACCCTGTCCTGGTCTTCGGACATTTATGCCTGTCTCCCTGAATCGCTGCAACATTCTGGACACACTTGTTTGGGAAACTCCAAACCTTTCTGCAATTCTTGTGTATATCCACATTCTTCTCGCAAAACTAGCGCTTGGGCACATTCCTCTTGGGTCAAATTGCTTGTTTCGTGCATAGCGATCGAGTGTAGAAAATCAAACGAAAGAAAAACTATTGATCGCTAGAATTGATCGGGAACAACTAATTTCAGGATGGAGCCATTACATTCAAAATCTGATAAGCTCATCTTTTTTATTCCTGCTGGGAAAAAACATCTGTATTGAAGAAAAACGTTGAAAATCGATAACATATGCAACCAAAATTCTGATGAAAATAATTATCATTGAGAACACCTTCAGTTGTATAATAAATTTGAGATTTCCATGATGTGCGTTAATTTTTTTGCGCAGTGTATATTTGGTATCTATCTCAAATCCCATATAAAATTCTAAGGTAATAGTTTCATTGCTCCACCAAAGGACGAGCGCTCAAAAGCTCCTGCTCAGGGCTTCCCTTAATTTTTTCTCTATCTCTTAGGGTTAAAAACTTGTAATTCTGGGCTCACCATTTCTGGCCACCTTTACAGGGTGACCAGATTTCGATTGTTGAGCACTACATCTCGTGACTTTATAGATAGAATTAATGGGTACTTCTCGGTCGTCAGTATTCCTTCAGTTCATTTTGTATTTATTTTCATGTATAACCACCCACTGCGTTCATACAGGGTGTCCCATTACTCGACGTCAACCCGGAACCGGGTGAAAAGGCAAGTAATGCTGGTTATCAGAAAAATATTAAAAAAATCTAAGTTGCATGATTTTAAAATAATGCGCATTTAAAAAAACACGCAAAATTCCACACCCTGTGACAGTCTTTTCGCTTCTGTTGCCACAAATATCAACTTTTTCCAACTTTTTTCTTTGCTGTGTAACCTTGAATAATGCTTGTCTAAAGTGTAATCAAAATTTTGATACCAGCTGATCTAGGTTTCATAAAAATAGGGCTTACTTCTCAGAAAAAAAATTCGAAATAAACAATTGCCTAGTTTCAACTGACTGTATTGAAAAAAAAATGTACTACGTAGGTTTGGCATGTTTTTTGAAAAGTTGGCGCATTTAGTGAGGATTCCAAAATGGTATAATACTTGTTTAATTGTAGCTGCCGTAGTTCAAATTTATTTTCGATTGCCTTTGAATACAGTTTTTCGTTAACTACTTCCCAGTAATAGAGTCCAATGGATTCAAGTCCGGTGAACGGGCCGGCCACGAGATTGGACCAGAAAGTCCGATCCATCTTCCGGGAAAAAATGTTATCAGAAAAAAAAATTCCAGAGAAAATAATTTTTCCAGAAAAAATTTTTCCTGAGAAATTTCTCTGAAAATTTTTTTTCTGGTAACATTTTTTCCCGGAAGATGGATCGGACGTTCTGGTCCAATCTCTGGGAAGCAGTTAACGAAAAAGTGTATTCAAAGGCAATCGAAAATAAATTTGAACTACGGCAGCTACAATTAAACAAGTATTATACCATTTTGGAATCCCCACTAAATGCGCCAACTTTTGAAAAAACATGCCAAACCTACGTAGTACATTTTTTTTTTCAATACAGTCAGTTGAAACTAGGCAATTGTTTATTCCGAATTTTTTTTCCAAGAAGTAAGCCCTATTTTTATGAAACCTAGAGCAGCTGGTATCAAAATTTTGATTACAGTTTAGACAAGCATTATTCAAGGTTACACAGCAAAGAAAAAAGTTGGAAAAAGTTGATATTTGTGGCAACAGGAGCGAAAAGACTGTCACAGGGTGTGGAATTTTGCGTGTTTTTTTAAATGCGCATTATTTCAAAATCATGCAACTTAGATTTTTTTAATATTTTTCTGACAACCAGCATTACTTGCCTTTTCACCCGGTTCCGGGTTGACGTCGAGTAATGGGACACCCTGTATAAGTTCAGTTCCATTTCACAAATTTCATACCATAATTAAAAACATAAAATATTTGTCCTTGTCTTATCCTCCATCGTAATCTTACTTTGTATGGCTCGTTAAAATTTTTCCTTCGTAAAAATCCATGCTGGAAGTCGATGTCACATGCTAGGTTTTAAGTTGAAAGTGAAACGATACTTGTCTCTTGTAAAAAAAAAAGTAGTTAGCCAGTCAAGGCGGGATCACTCTTACTTCAAATTAATATTGATGAGGGAAAATTGCCGCGGACTCTTCTAGCGATCAGTTTCAAGATTCTCCTAATGAGACAGCTATTAACTAGTTGTCGGTTAATGGAGATAATTGTGTATCTTCTTGATTATTGTAATTTCGAATTATTAACTTTCGGTATCGAATGCGTAATGTTTTGACTTTCGACACTTTGTAGCGCGGATCTGGTTAAGTCGATTGAGGAGCGATTTTTCGATGGATGTGTGCTTTATGTTAACGCCCAGATGTTTGAAATTCTCGAATTTTGGGGCTTTAATGGTTTCGTACGCCTATGAGTGTTTTGCAGGCTTGTTTTTAACGTTTTGCAGAATTTTGTGGCATAGTGTAAACAGGATTATAGAAAATTCAATTGGAATGTTGGAAAGAAGAATCTTTATATTTCCATAAAAAATATTCGATTCGGATGAAATTTATTTTATAAATAAAGATTGATACACTGATAATGCAGAATTTGGTGTCCATAGTGTTAACAGAACCATGGAAAATTCAATTGGAATATTGAAAAGAATAATCTTTATATTTCCATAACAGGATAACCGATTCAAGTGAAATTTATTTTGTGAATCAAAACTGATATAAAGGGTTTCCAACAAGAGGTGTTATTCTGAATAGCCTGCTATTTCGGTAGATATCACGTTTGAAGCTGTCATTTATTGACATTTGGCAAGTAGAAACTACGCCATTAATATAAATGGGACGATACACGCTTCAAGAACGCATTGAAATTATTGAAATTCACTATAAAATGGTGAAAATTTGGCAGAGACGGTTCGTAAAACTCTAACATTTTTGGGTCGCCGTGAAGCACCTTGTCGGACCGCAATAAAGAAATTAATGGAAAAATTCGAGCTGTTGGGACAAGTTAGTGATATGCAGAATAAAACTCGTGCACGTCGCTCAAGAACAGCTGAAAATATTGCTGCTATAGTCGAAAGTGTTGAAGAAAACCTATGTTTGTCCATTCCTCGTCGTTCTTTGGAATTAGGCATATCACAAACGTCACTACATCGTATTTTGCATAAGGATTTGGGTCTTAAGGCTTATAAAGTTCAGTTAGCACAAGAACTCAAGCCGGCCGATTATCAATAACGTCGTATCTTTGCTGATTGGGTCGTTGAAATGCATGAAAATGATCTGGAATTCTATCGAAAAATCATCTTGAGTGATGAGGCCCATTTCCACCTCGGTGACTTCGTCAACAAGCAAAATTGTCGCATTTAGGGCTCGGAAAACCCAAGAGGTATTGTTGAAAAGCCTCTCTATCCTCAACGTGTGACTGTTTGGTACGGTTTATGGACCGGCGGAGTCATTGGACCTTACTTTTTTGAAAATAAGGCTGCAGTTACGGTGAATGGATTGCGCTATCGAGAGATGATTAATGATTTTTTTATGGCCGGAATTGGATAGTATTGATCTGGACAACGTTTACTTTCAACAAGACGGCGCTATGTGCCACACAAGCAACGCAATCATTGATCTTTTGCGGGAAAAGTTTCCGGACCGTGTTATCTCTCGAAGAGGGGATCGCAATTGGGTACTGAGATCTTCTGATTGAACACCTTACGACTTCTTCCTTTGGGGCCACGTGGAAGAGAAGGTTTACGCCAATAGCCCAGCGTCGATTCAAGACCTCGATGATGGAATTCGTGAGGCTATCCTATCGAGGACATAGGGCAGCCAATTTGCGATTTGGTTATGGAAAATTTTATTTAAAGGATATGGTCCTGTAGGCGTGGTCGTGGTGGTCATTTGCCTGATGTTATTTTCCACTATTAAAGTCATAGCTTCTTCTTTATAATGAAATAAACATCCGATCATTTATATTGAGAAATAGCATTTTTCTTTGAATATCGAAATAACTCTTATTGGAAAACCCTTTATATTTAATTTTTCGAATAATTTTCATAATATAATTCCAATTGTGCCGAGATTTAAATATTTGGTATCAATCTCAAATCCCATATAAAATTTTGAGGTACCTAATAGTCTTATTGCTCCATCAAAGAACCAGCGTACAAAAGCTCCAGCCTAGGGCTTTTCTTGAATTTTTTTGAGTGAAATTCAGGCTTCTGTTGGTAATACTTTGTAATGCACAACAAACTTTACCCAGCTTTTGTTCCATCAACGTCTCACCTGTTCTCTTGAGGTACTTTCAACTCTATGACAATTTCTCTATCCTTGTCAGATAAAAATGATCGGGCGATTGCAGTGTCAACGACTGATTGCCGACGCAAAACAAGGCGATGCTCGCCCCGGAAAACAATCGGCTTCGTAGCTCGAACAAAGGACGAATACGAAAAAAAAAATGGCGTGACGGAATCGAATCTGAAATCTCGAAGATATCTCTCGTCGGCGGCGCAATTGATAAAAGATAATGCCGAGGCCGATCGGAATACAATTTTATATTTTGAGCGGAGAGATGAAGCTGTCGGAGTGCGTTGCGCTCGTTATTGTGCCTTTATCTCTTGCTTCATAACGGTTCACGATAGTTTCGATCGTGGCCTATGGACGGGATAGATCTTATGGAGAATGGTCTTCGATTTGAGTTTCTTGAGAAATTGAATCGTTAGCATAGACTAACTAAACGGAGAATAGATGAGACACTAGTAGTACAAGCTTCAACGCCATCTGTTTTTGTACAACATTACTAATTCGTGAAAAAATCTTAATTGAAAAAGAAATCTGTATCGTAAAGCTGCCTCAAAAGGAATTCTGTAGTGCACCTTTTGAATACGTATGTACTGCCATATAGGCAACAAGTTTTTTGAAATTCAATTTCCAAAAGGATATCAGAAATGGATTCGTGCAAGTTATCGATGAGTGAGAAAATTCATTCTCATGAAAATAATACCTGCAACGAACTTTCATCTGATTTTCTTTTGGAATCGAGAAATGAGGATCAATAATCAAATTCTGGATAGAATAAAAATTTATTAACTGAAATAGGTATCACCAATTGAAAATACAGATTTATTTCATAAATATCTAATCAATAAACTAATAATTGCATTGAAAACATTTTCAAAAACTAACAATAATGAATTCAATAATACAAAATATGAGTATTTACCTACTAAACTTATTCAATACATGAAAAACTTTTTTGAAAACTACGAGTATCTTAATTCTTATAGGTAACAGAATATACATATAAATTTTATAATTACCTTCTTGCATCTCGATTTTCACATCCAATAACACAGCACGTCTTCACTCTTGCAGGCATATCGAAATTTATTATATTTCAAAAAGAACGTGTCAAACCACTCCTTGTGTCAGTTGACAATTCAAAGGTTTTTTGATAATAATGATTTTACATACCTACTATTTTCTCGATAGGATTTCCATTAATGCAACGACATCTAACTATCAAATTGAAAATAATTTTTTCGTGCATTAGTCTCCTCCTCCGATAGATGGCGCGGAATATACGAGTGGCTCATCTAATTTTTTAGTTTGTCTATGGTCTGATTACGGTTGTTTTGAGCAAGGATATTTTCCCGAGGGTTGAAATGAAAATAGCTAAGAATACCTCCTATTACACAAAGGGCGACCAACACCTTTACGAGAATTATTCTGCCAGCCATCTTCGGAAGTTTCGAGTCCCTCATCAAAACGAGATACATTCTGGAGTGCCCCTTATATGTCCATAATAACAATAATAAGCTCCTAAAGCACTTGAGCGTTCACGAACATCACACACGGTTCAAAGACAAATATGTGCCTCCAATACATCGAT
>JACDNR010000116.1:0-46931 GCA_013421045.1 Propylea japonica | reverse complement strand
CCCACCGAATCGATATAATTTTTTAATTTGATTTCCGAATTATTTCAAACATGACAGTCAACCCCATGTGATCAGGTAAATCTCTTGGGCGATTCTTCTGCGACAATGTTATTCGTTATCTTCCAAAGTCTAAGATGGCTACTGCAACTTAAAAGCAAATGCATTTTTATGCTTATTGCATTTATTATTATATATTATTATGATAGATTTTATATGGTATTATTTTGAAGAAAACTTGAATATTTGATATTATTCATATTTAGTCAAAATATATTTATTTGTATTTTAGGAGTCTATGGCAATAATTTATCGACAAAAATATCTCTTATTGTATGGAAGTTTTTGAAATCTATATTTAATGTTAAGCTATTGACTAGTGAACGATTATCTATCTAGATTATTGATCTTTTTGTTATTGATGATTTGGTTTTGAGTACTTTCCTCTTGGCAGCTAAAACTTACTTTTGATTGTTGAATTAGACTTTTTACTCATATAGAAAATTTCAACCTGTGCCAAAAATATACTTCAAGGGTTTTACATCTTTGGTGCAATAGTACACCAAACAGATAACTTTATCATGAATTTATAATGAATATATCTAGATTTTCGTATTTATTATAAACTTACTGTGATAATTTTTATATTGAAAGTTTACTATATACAGTACATAGATTTTGGCTTCTTTAGCTGCCCATATTATATTCTATTCACTTTAATTTGAACGTAATTGATTTTCGAATTGGAACTACAATTATATAAAAATTTGTTGACTACTTGGACTTCACTTAGATAATTTCTTTGCACATATTTTGCGAAAGATTCCAATTGAAATTTAATATTTTTAATACTGCAATTGTTCACCATTTGTAGGATTGGATATTTTTAAGCTCTGCTATGTTGGTACTGAGCTTTTGGATGACATGAGAATTATGAAAATCTTGACGCATAGAATATATTTATATTTTGAATAGAAAGTTATTCCCTTTTCCAAAACAAGTAATTGATACCATACGTGTTTAAACATTGGCTTATTTATGCTGATAAATCTTCCAAATATTTCATGTTGACAATATCACAGTTTATTAGAAATTTTGAAATATAAACATATTGACTAAATTTTCATGTATGGTTTTTTGTTTAAAGTTGCTGGGTACATGGATATTTTGTTTTTTACTTGTGAGCATTGTAGATGCACTGCTGGAAGTTAGTTTTGCACTTAATTGTGAAAAAGTATCAAGGAACCCCATCTCTGTGGCCATCATATCCTCGGTACTTAAATGAGTGTTGATGTATTTTGATAGTAGTTCAGATGGAATATTGTCCTCTTTGTGAGATAATCAATAGATTATTTGTAATGAAGAAGTACCTAGTGAGCATTCCATAACTGTAAATTCCATCATTTGAAGAATGCATTGGGAGTGATTGAATTTCTGGAAAGATCGAATTATTTTCCGACCACTCTTGTAGTTTATTTGTTTGAATGTCCTGTGATAAAAAACTATTGCTACATATGAAAATGAATACTTACAGTGTTTTATTATATTTTTTATTCTTTATACAAAATAAATGTCAGTTATGATATTTTGTTTTCTTGATTTATTGAAGATACACGATTACTATTCATAAGTTTTCAGTTCACTGTTTGATGAGACAAACTGCATTTTGAAACTTGATAAATTCGTTTTTTTGTATCGAGGGGTGTATATACCAAGAATATTAAAGTATTGCAACTTTGGGGAGTTGTCATCCACCAATTTTTTCAATATAGTACAACATGGCGTATCAGATGTAGGTTAATTTGTATTTAAACTGCGAAAGTCAAATGTAACAGTTCCTCATTAGTGATAAAATTCTAAAAAAACGGATTTGGAGACATCTTCGATGTATTTCCAAAAATATTTGCGAAGAAGAGGAAAAGAAGTTTTGTAAACCGAGTTTCTTCAAAATTAGAGACAGTTATTCAAACTAATTTTCCGAATATCAATTTAGGGGTAAATGATTTTCGTCAGTTCTAAAAGAGATCCGCGAAAATACATGCTTTCCTGTGCTCCTGATAAAATATTCACTATAACATAAGAGGCTAGATACGGTCCTGTTCCAACGAATCGTTCAAGGTCATTCACGCCGCTGACGTCAGCATTGGCGCGAAGTATCAGGGGCTCCTAATACAACTCCGTATACCTTCTTGCTTTGCTCCTGATATTCGATGAATTGTTCAAAATCTTAGGTACCTCCTATGCAGATATTTTGATGCAATTTTCTACAATTACAAGGAAACCTCTAGTATTTCAGTTGGATTCGAGCTCATAACAAGAAAATTCATTTGTAAATTGATTTCAATATATTAGAAGATACCTATACCTATATGTCAAGTTGCTCCTGATACTTTTGGAACGGTTGCAAATTTTGATACGCTTCGCTTCAGGAATAAAATTGTGAAATAATCCACCTCTCGTTTAGTGGGAAACCCTTAAGATGCCGTTTTTTTAAGTTCTATCAAATGTATCTGTGGTATCTTAAAATGCAAAAACTGCAAAGGAGAAATTCTTGAGCGTGCTTACCTACTTGAATCAATTATTATTTCGTTTAAATAAATGCTCAATCTAACAGAATTTTCCTCAGTTTGAGTACAACAAGATGATAGCCTTAGTGTTGCTTTTTGCCATAATTGAGAAGGAGATTCCAAACTAATTACGTTCATGAATGAAAAATCGGTTGTCAAAATTAAAATATATTGAACACTAAAATGCTAAATCTTTGATAACTGCGATTTTGAAATTTTCCCCAGAATTTTTTTCTTTGTAGAAATGAGATTATCCAATCAGAAAATGCTGAGATTGTTATATTATATCGATAATTATAGAATTCTGTCAATAAAAAAACATCAAGTGATATTATTCAACTCAACTCAACATGGAACCATATTAAAAACAAACCTTCTGCATACAAAATTCGTGAACATTAATAACAAAAATAAAGGTGTTTTTATAGTAACTATGGAGTCGAACATTCAAAGAATATCACATTGCACAAATAATAACTCTAGCGTACCTTTAGGAAACTTAGTCTGATGTATTTTAGGTATCAGGAGTAAGTTGCTCCTGATACTAACAATTCCGTCGGTGCAGATTGAGCTGAATGCGGATCTGGTCCGGCCACCCAGGTCAATGACCTCGAACTTGCAATAGTGCGAAGTATCAGGAGGTCCTGATACAAATCCGTGTACCTTCTCAACTTCTCATCGTGAAAATATACTGTTTTTGTTTATTTGCAATGTTTTTCAAGCTTTTTACATGAAAATAAGAAAACACTTTTCCATTTTATCCATTATTGTAACGCATAATAAAAAAATGCGAAACCTTTATGTGAAAATATCAAATAAATCTAAAATACTCTGTCATAATTTTTTTGAGTTCAGGAAAAGTTTCTGCAATTGTATGTTTTTTCGAACAAATTCAAGTTTACAAAAACTATTTCGAAGTATCAGGAGGACTTGAGAAATGTTGAAATAAATCTTCAAAACTTAATCTCATGTTGAAAGTCGAATGATTTCGAACATATTTTGTTAATTTTCTGATAAAAGTATGAAAGAAATGTTCAAAACTCATCAATTGGTTGATTTGATACATCTCATCTTGATTTGCCGACTTGCTGAATTTATTTTCAAATTCCATCTGCTAATGATGAAATAAATTCATGTTTTCGAACGGAAATTGCTTCAGAATAATAATTGCCAGAATAATTACCGTCTAATATATTGGATTTTGATGCTTAATGAATTTTTCTTCAGACTCCTTGCCAATTTCAGATAATTCAATCAAATATATTTTAGCGCCGGATTGAATAACAGGAGCATATAAGTTCGAGGAGGTATACGGATTTCTACCAGGAGCTCCTGATATTTCCCCGCCATTTTCGTCGTCATCGGTAGGCGTGGTCTTGGCAGATTGGTAGAAACAGGTCCGCATTCAGCTCTTCTCATCGATGGATTATTTGTATCAGGAGTAACTTACTCCTGATACATGAAATTTCAGACTTGTACACAGTATTGAACCTTGAGTTTTTCCAGTCTCTTCATTTAATGATAGACATAGGAATCCTTTCTGTTAATTCCAACCTGTTCGTGAAAATAAGAATCAACAAACAAATTTTTTCTGGCTTTCGTGTAACGTTGTTTTTCACGAAGTCTATTACAGAATGATTTGTGAATAATTTGAAGACTTGAATTTTATATTTTCTTTCACAGTGATTGACAAAATAAGAAAGTATTTTCAATAATTTGATTATAAGTAGGAAGCAAATTTTAATGAAATATTATAGAGAATAATAGACTTGAATATCAGGGAATACAGAATACATGATATGATATTATCTTGAATGTTGCAAATACATTTATAAGATGACTTATTAGAAACGTTAAAGCTGATTCTGTTCAAAAAGATGTACAATTTACTGTACTATTTTCAAATAATCTAGATATTTCTTTATGCGTTTATTCATTCTTTATCAATTTATTAACTCGTTTATATTCAACAAGATGATTCAAAAAGGTGAAAAATTCGAAACAAAAAAAAATAACAGATTTCCTAGGAAAATACAAAATTTAGGCTAATGAGGAAAGAACTCTGGCAAGAAGTATAAAGTCAAAGATCCTGGAAAATGTGTCGCATATGATGAATTTCAGATGTATTCTAAGAAATGTTTTATTAATATGATTTTCTCATATACAAATAATAGGTTTTTACCTTCAGTCAAGACTTTGAATTGAAATATGATGAGATATTTTGAGGTGAAATAAACTATTTACCTTTATTATAAATCCGAAGTTCTCGCGACTATTCGGACATTGTCGATAAACACCCCCACTTCCCCCACCCCTACGCGAAGTTATGTGTACTTGTAGCTCGTTCTTATTATGCAATGTTTTTATGACCTCTATTGTTTACATTGTATTTATAATGAATGATAACCTCTATTGTATTAATTGTGCTCATAATACACAAAAAGTATAAAGTCAAATTTCTTGAAAAGAATTTTTTCATTTTTTTCTCTTTGGAACTGTTGAAAAATTTTCAAAAATGATAATAGATGTATTCAGAATGTTTCATTATTTGATGAACAAATTTAACGTTTTTTCTTTCGTTCAAGTTCTTGAAATATAAAATTCAATTGTTTTCCCCTACATTATCAACAGAAGAAAACGATGGTTATAAAAGATCACGAAAAAAGAATTTTTATTGTAACTCTGATTTTGACAAAGCTTTCAAAATATACAGCAGTTTCCAACAGCTTCAAATAGGTTTGAAGGGCTTAATATTAATTGTTGATAATCACTTATTAATCTTTAGGAAAAACACGATCTGATACTACCATGTATCAGGAGTAATTTACTCCTGATACAAACAATTCCGTAGATGCTGATAGAGCTGAATACGGTTCTGTATCTTCGATTGCCAAGGTTAATGACCCCTGTCTTCAAGAATTGGCGCGAAGTATCAGGAGCTCCTGATACAATTCCGCATACCTCCTGATTTCTCAACCTGACCATAGAAATATACCACAATTCGATTTCTGTGCTTCTGATTTCAAGATGGCATCATCAGAGACAGAATAGATTTTTAAATTTGGAGTTGAATTTTGTTTGTTAAATAACATTCAAAATACTTCTCAGAAATTTTATTGTGGGAAGGTGAGCTCATGTACATATTATTAACTTCATTCAAGTGAAGCAATTGAATAACATTATTAATTTATATTCATTGTAGAGATAGATATTGAACTTTCTTCTGATACAAATTGCAAAATTGAGTTAGTTATACTTGAGATATTCCCGTTGGCACAAATATATCCAGAAGTATCTAAGAAGGAGAGAAATTTTGAATGATGGTCATGTTTATACTATCAAGGCTTGTGGCTCAAGAGCAGAGCCCCAGAGTTTTACCCATCATATTCAAAGAGGGTTCTTTTATGACTTAAGATGAAGCATTATAATTGAAAAAATGCAAAGTTCTTTCAAGGTAGGTAATAGTGGTTAATGCAAGCATATTTTTTCAGCCTCAAGGTTGCCTGATCATAATTTTTGCAGGCGAAAAACCTTCCCAGGTTCAATAGAAACATATTTACTTAAAGACAAATATTTACCATTGATATATTCTTCGGTTTGAAGAAAAAAAAATCTTGAAATGTATATCAACAGACATTAAAGGTGATTGTTACAGGTAAATGGTACATTGTTTGAACCTAAAACATGAGGAATGATGAATAATTTGCAATGGATGTCCCCTAAAAAGGCAAGGAGGGGAAACGCCTTGAATCTGGAAGGAATCTGGATAGATCGTCCGAAAGAGATTGAGAAGCGAGAAAGTTGTACAAACATTTTCACTAAAGGGTAATATATATAATACTTGCAGATAACCGAGTGTTGGGTTTGACGATCACAAAGTGTCTCAAGAATTCATTTCATCATATATTATATTATGAGGAAATTTGCATAGGTGGACATCACCTCGAAGAAATGGATGAAAGTATAGATGCAATGGATCTTCCTACAGTGACTTTATACAAGAATATCTTAATAAACTCACTGTAGATTTTCCCTAAAAGAGATAACAAGTACATTCATACAATTTGTATAAAGATTATATACCTATAGTTTCCTCAGAAGCCCAGAAGGGTGAATATTTTTCCAAGCTCTCGCGAAGAATATGAAGAATCTTGATAATTGGAAATAACAGAAAATAGGACGATTAGTACACCAGCTGCTAAAACTTTACATGGTAAATAATAAACAGAGGTTTAACGCGTAACATCGTCAAGAATAGATTTAAAGCATATTGTCACCATTATTATTTTTGTGGCAAATATGAAGCCCTTTTTATTTGAAGACTGATATTTTTTTCTAACATTCACAACAGAAAGTATGATTTTCCAAAAATGTTTGAAAACACATAAAAGAGGTAAATAAATGCCTATATATAGTCCGTTCACGAAAGGTTGAGCCGTCGGTTGGCCATGGAAATTTGGCATATTCCACTGTGTATATTAAAATTTTAGGTTATGTTCTTTATTTTCTTGTCAGATTGATACGCAATGTTGTCAATATGGATAGAGTTCTCTGATAACTCGCAGGCTCGTCGGACGAGGCCGAGTACATTCGGCAACGTTGACTTTATTTATTTTATGACATTAAATACTGCCAACTTCAAATAAATGAAGGAACGCCTACTATGTGCTCAACCTTTCGTGAACGGACTATATATTCGGTATTGAAATTGTAACTCCTAAGCTTTTTTTTCGTTATGATGTGATCACTTAAGTTTTTCGAACATTTGCGAATATAGGAAAAGTTTTATTATTTTTTGTGGAATTTACAAAGTATCACCATTGTTTAGTCCATTATAAAGCATTAACCATTGTTTATTCCATTATAAACAATGGTATTGTAAATTACAATTTTTATTGCAAGTTCTCTACTTTTCAGCATTTTCCTGAGTTGTGACAAAAAATAGGATCTCACTTTTCACAAAGTGTGATGTTTTCACTAAATATTCCTGAAATCAGAATTGATTTTCATCAAGGCATCCAGAAATGGTCGAAGATATTGTATATGAATATTTAACCAGAACCTCATCTGAACTCCTGTTCTCCTAATATAATTTGCTTGGATATTCGTCAATTTCAGTGGATGTCGAGTATGTTGTATGTAATGAATTACAGGTGAGTCCATTAATATATTAATTAAGTACTTGTTACAACATGAGAATTAGAATACTTGAATTATTGCAAATGTGCACATTTTGACTAATGATTTCAGAAGTATGACTAGCGTCACCTGTTGGTTCAAAATCAAACTTGACTGAACCATTTTACAGGAACCTGTAAGGACCTCCTCCGAACTCATGTTCTCCTAATACAATATACTTCGATTCTCGTCAATTTGAGTGGATTTTGCATCATGTATATTCATGCATTCATTATAATTTATTACCATATGAGAAAATTTCAAATCCATAGCTATTTTTTCGAATATTTTGAGTAGCGTTATCTGTTGGTTTGAATTCAAACTTGACCTCATCATTTTATAGAAACCTGTAAGAAACTTGGTTTTCTGTATTTCCAATGAAGAATATATTGTTCACTTTATCCATTACTCAACAGATGTCGCTAAAGAGAAGAATTAAAAAAATTTTCAAATTACTGTATCATTTTCATGTTCGAAATTTTTTCTAAAGTGAAAATATTATCTGATGACTGGGTGTAACGACAAAAAAATGAAAATCATATTTAAATAGTTCAAAGATTATTACTTTCACAGGTTGTTTTGGACACATCAAAGAAGTGAGAGTAATACAATTCCTGCTAAAAAGAAATAACCATCAAGTGAAATATCCAGATGCTTGAAAAAGGTATGAAGACTACTTACCTACAGAATCCAGATTTCAGAGACAGCAAGGAATGGAAGTTTCAGAACCTTACGATTATATTTAAATGGTAAATAATTATGATAATTCATTGAATTAAAAAATATTAAGAGATAACCGAGTTCAGGATTTGATGATCAAAAAGCGTCTTGAGATGTATTCCAACAGAGATAATAGAAGAGAAATTTCATAGGTAGAGAAACCTCAAGGGAATTGATGAAAAAAGATGCAATGGATTCTCCTACAGTGACTCTCTACAAGAATAGGTTGAATGAATCTACTGTACATTTTCTCTAAAAGAGATATCAAGTTTAAACCGTTGTAAAAAGATTATAGTTCCTTAGAAGGTTTTCTCCGAACAATTGCGAAAAATATGAAGAATTTTCATAATTTTTCTTGGAAATGACAGAAAATGGAGTATCTTTCCAAACCTTTCCAACAAAAGTTATGATTTTCCACAACTTCTTGGAAAACACATGAAATAAAATAAATACGTATGTTTGGTCATAAGCTTACCAGCATTTCCTTTTCCCTTGACAAAATATGATCACCAAACTTCTCTTGAAATGAAAGTTTTCTGATGATTTGGGAAATAGAAACAATTTTCATAATTTTTTGAGGAAATGACCAGTTATAATGAATATTGCAATTTTGATACCAAGTTTTGCTTTTCAGCATTTCCCTGAGTTGTGGCATGGTATGAGAACTGATTTTTCATGAAGAATGATGTTTTTACTAAATATTCACGAAGCCAGAATTGGTTATCATCAACGCGTTCAGAACCTCATCTCACTCTTGTTCTCCTAATACAATTTTCTGGATATTCGTCAAATTTCAGAGGAGATGGAGTTTGTTAAGTGATGTGTTTCAGGTTAGTTTATTATGATAATACCGAAGAATAATAATAAATTTCACATATAAGAAGTAGAAGTAATTGAATTTGATTCTCATCAATACGTTCAAATGAATGTTTTCATAAGAATCTCCTCTGAAATCCTGTTCTCCTAATACAATTTCTTGGATATTCGTCAATTTTCAGTGGAGTGCTTTTGTCGTTCGTTATGTGATGGGGTTGCAGGTTAGTTTTTTCTAATAATACCAAAGAAAAATAATAAAATTTCACATAAGAAGTAGAAGTAATTGAATACATGCAATTGATTTTCATGAATACGTTCGATGAATGTTTCGGTAAAACCTCATCTGAACTCATGTTCTCCTAATACAATTTTCTTGGATATTCGGTAACTGAGTTAGTTTGTCGAATGAACAGTATGTTTTTTGTAAAAACATAAAGAAAAATTTCAGTTTAACGACAAGAATGTGAAAATCATATTTGAGAGATTTTAACCGAGAACTTTTTTACAGGTTATTTTTGGTCTCATTAAAAGGAAATGGATTTCTGCTTAAGAAAAGGTGTTTGAAAAAGGTATGAAGGCTAGTTACTACAGATGCAAATTGCAAAGATCGCAAGAAGTTGAGGATCGATAAAGGGTAAAGTATAAAAACTCTGCCATTATATAAAATTTAATGGTAAAAATAATAAAATAATTATGACTAATTCATTAATTGGAAAGTATACTTAGAATCGAGTTTAGGGTTTGAAGTCTTGAGAATTTATTCCAACAGAGATAAGATTATTAAGTTTCTCTATAAGAGTGATATTTTCCCCAAACATTCGAAGAATTTTCATAATTTCTCATGGAAATGACAGAATAGGTGGAAAGATACATCTGGTGCCAATCAACACTCATTTCCTTAACTCCTTGAAATGATTAAAATGATTAACCGGCATTTTCCATTTCCTCGAAAAAATATGATCACCAAATTCCTCTTGAAAGAAAAGTTTTCTGATGATTTAGAAATAATTTTCATAATTTTTGTGGGAATATGACCAGGTATAAATGAGTATTGCATTTTTCATACCAATTGTACGGCTTTTCAGCATTGCCCTGAATTGTGACATGATATGAGAACTAATTTTTCACAATGAATGATGTTTCAAACTGACTATTCACTAAATCGGAATTGATTTCATACGAACAACGCGTTCAGGAATGGTCGAAGATTTCGTAGCACCTCATCTAACTCCTGTTTCCTGGTACAATTTACTCGAATATTCGTCAATTTCAGTGGATTTAGGCAGGTTAGTTATCATAATAATAAAACACAAATAGGTAAAAGTTTCACATAAAAGTATAGATATGAAATTATATACTTGAATTACATGCTATTGATTTCAACACGTTCAGATTCAGAAATGGTCAAAGATATAAGCAACCTCATCTGAACTCCTGTTCTCCTAATACAATTTTCTTGGATTCGTCAATTTCATTGGATATCCTTTTGTTGTTATGTGATGTGTTGCATGTTATTAATTCATTAGTATAATAATACCGAAAAAAATAATAAGTTTTACATAAGAATTACATCAAGGCATTCAGAAATGGTCGAAGATATTGAAAATTCCAGGACCTCATCTGAGCTCCTGTTCCATAAAAAACTCATCAGAGATCAAATGTTCTGAATTGGACCAACTATTCGAAAGGTCCGAGCTGAAATTCTTCATGAGAATTATATGTTGCGAATTATCGAATGTATTTGTTACAAAATTCATGTAGTTTATTTATTAATTAATTATTTGATTCTCATCATCCAGGATGTTGAATATAGCGTTACCTGTTGGTGTAAATTCAAAGTTGACTTCGCCATGTTACAGAAACCTGTAAAAAACTTGAATTTCTTTATTATCATTAATGAAAACAGTATCTATTTCATCAATTACTCAATAGATGTCGTTAAAGTAAATAACCGGAATTTTTTTAAATAACTGTATTATGGATGCTAGTTTGTCGAAATGAACCTTTGCAGAATTTTTTGAATTTTTTCAGATTAATGACAAAAAAATGTGAAAATCATATCTGAAAGAGTTTAACCAAGAACTTTTACTGGTATGTTTTGGACACATCCAAGGGATGGATTACTGCTAAAAGACGAATAGATGCTTGAAAAAGGTATGAAGCCTACATGATTCAAATTGCAAAGATCGCAATAGAGGTTGAGCATCGATAAACGGTTAAAATCACAAACTCTTATATAAGTACAATTATATGTATAAATTAATTGTAAATCATTATGACTAATTCATTGATTTAAGGGAATACTTAGATATAATCGAGTTTATGGTTTGAAGATCAAATAATGTTTTGAGAATTCATTCCAACAGAGCTAAAGATTATTAAGTTTCCTTAGAAGAGTGATATTTTCCCCATTTTAAGAATATTCATGTTTTCTCGTGGAAATGACAAAATAGGATGGAAAGATCTGGTGCTAATCAACACTCATTATTTATTTTGACGAGTGATATTTTTTCTGGACCTTTCCAATAATAGTAATTTTGAATTTTCCTTAACTTCTTGAGAATATCTGGTCATAAAATTAGAACACAATCACCAAATTCCTCTGGAAAGGAAAGTTTTCTGATGATTTTGGAAGTAGAAATAATTTTCATAATTTATGTGGGAATGACCAGGTATAATGAGTATTGCAATTTTCATACCAAGTGTTCTGCTTTTCAGCACTTCCCTGAGCTGTGACATGATATGAGAACTAGTTTTTCACGAAGAATGATGGTTTCAACTGATTATTCACTAAATCGGGATTGATTCTCATCAACGGACGAAGCGTTTAGAAATGGTCAAAGATTTTGGAGCACATCCTCTGAATTCCTGTTCCCCTAATACAATTCACTCGAATATTCGTCAATTTCAGTGGATTAGTGCAGGTTAGTTATCATAATAATAACAAATAGGTAATAAGTTTTACATGAAAAGTATAGATATGTAATACTTGAATTACATGCAATCATTGTCCTTAAACAATCATGCAATTGATAACCATCAAGACGTTCAGAAATGTTCGAAGATATTTCAGACAATAAAAACCTCATCTGAACTCCTGTTCTCCTGATACAATTTTCTGGGATATTCGTCAATTTCAGTGGATATCCTTTTGTTGTTATGTGATATGTTGCATGTTATTAATTCGTTAGAATAATAATACCAAGTAGTATTCAAATTACATAAGAAGTAGGTAAGCATTGTTCAAGAAATGGTCGAAGATATTGTGAATGATATCAGAACCTCTTTTGAACTCCTGTTCTCCTAATACAGTTTACTCAGATATTGTCAATTTCAGTGCAAACTTGCAAGGTGGATTTTATTATCATTTCATACATATTTGATTCCTTGGACAGAAAAATTCCAAAGTCCATAAAAACTTAAAATTCTTTTGAAGTCCATTATTTGAAAGGTCCGAGCTGAAATTTGTTATGAGATTTTCAACTTGCGAATTATTTGATACAATAATATACATGTAGTTTATTTCTCAATTTGATCCTCATAATCCATAATAATGAATGTAGCGTTACTGTTAGTGTAAAATCAAAGTTGACTTCGTCATTTTACAGAAACCTGTAAAAAACTTGAATTTCTTTATTATCATTAATGAAAACAGTATCTACTTCATCCATTACTCAATAGATGTCGTTAAAGTAAATAACGGGAAAAAATTTTCAAAAAACTCTATTATGGATGCTGGTTTGTAGAAATGAACCTTGCAGTCTTTGCACTTTTTTTCGTAAAAATAGAAATAAGAATTGTCAGATTAACGACAAAATGTGAAAATCATAATACTCAAAAGAGTTTAACCAAGAGCTTTTACGTAGGTATGTTTTGGACACAAACAAAGAATGGATTTCTGCTAAAAGACGAAAGAGATGTTTAAAAGGTATGAAGCCCACAGGATTGAAATTACAAAGATCGCACTAGAAGTTGAGGATCGATCGATAAACGGGTGAAGTCTCAAATTCTTGCAATTATATAAATTAATGGTAAATCATTATGACTTATTCATTGATATACATATACAGGGTGTCCCAAGAATACCACGCGAAAGTGACACTGGAGATAGATGGCATTAGGTCTATCAGATAGCATCAACATGATCTCAGTAAAAGTCCGCTGGTTTTCGAGATATCACCACTTTCGCAAACAAAAAATGAAAGAGAAAGTGATGATATAAAAGAAAGAAGAGCAAAAATAATGGTTGTTTGAAACGGTAGCGAGGAAAGAATATCAAGCAACATGTAATTTGGCAACAGGTGATACTTGTGCATTTTTCCTTTTTTTTAATTATTTCGGCATAAACACATCTCTCGCGACAAAATTATAATTTCTAAGGTTTTGAAAAGTGCTGAAAATGGACCGACCAGTTTTTACATTATTTGTCAATTCAGTCTCATTTTTTTCACATCAGTCAGTCAAACTTAAGTTAACGTTTTAACTTCGTCATAAAATACAA
This sequence comes from Propylea japonica, assembly GCA_013421045.1. Lineage (NCBI taxonomy): Eukaryota > Metazoa > Arthropoda > Insecta > Coleoptera > Coccinellidae > Propylea > Propylea japonica. Next base: position 33,152 of record JACDNR010000116.1, on the reverse strand, counting down.
CAAGTTAGACATTTTTTTTAAAGTACTTCGTTCTAGTTCTCGGTGAAGTTATTACTTCATTGTTTAAAGCAACTATTCAGGGTAGCCTAGGTAAAAAAAAAATTGGTGTTTGAAGACCGAAAATTGGGGATTTTTAAAAAATACACAAAAGTGGTTATATCTCGAAAACCTGCGGACTTTTACTGAGGGCATGTTGATGCTATCTGTAAGACCTAATGCCAATCTATCTCCAGTGTCACTTTCGCGTGGTATTTTTTGGGACACCCGTATACTTAGATATATTCAAGTTTAGTTTGAATATCAAAAAGTGTCTTGAGAATTTTTTCCAACAGAGATAAAGATAATAGTAGAGTAGAGTAATATTTTCTCCAAACATTTGAACAGTTTTCATAATTTCTCGTGGAAATTACAGAATAAGATGTAACATACATCTGGTGCTAATCAACACTTTATTATTTATTTTTACGAGTGATGCTCTTTCTGGACTGTTCCAATAATAGTAATTTTCCTTAACTTCTTGAAATGATTAAATTGATTAACCGGCATTTTCCTTTTCTTTGACAAAATATGACCACCAAATTTCTCTTGAAAGAAAAGTTTTCTGATGATTAGAAATAATTTTTTATAATTTTTGTGGGAATTGACCAGGTATAATGAGTATGGCAATTTTTCATATCAAGTGTTCTGCTTTTCAGCATTGCCCTGAGTTGCGACATGATATGAGAACTAATTTTTCACGAAGAATGATGGTTTCAACTGAATTTTCAGTAAATCGGAATTGATTTTCATCAACGGACAACGCGGTTCAGGAATGGTCGAAGATTTTGTAGCACCTCATCTGAACTCCTGTTCTCCTAATACAATTTACTCGAATATTCGTCGATTTCAGTGGATGTAGGCAGGTTAGTTTTTCATAACAATAACAATAGGTAATAAGTTTTACATACAAGTATAGATGCATTCATTATATATATTGAATTACATGCATTGATTATCATCAACACGTTCAGATTCAGAAATGGTCAAAGATATTGCAGACAATAAGAACCTCATCTGAACTCCTGTTCTCCCTATACAATTTTCTTGGATATTCGTCAATTTCAGTGGATATCCTTTCGTTGTTATGTTATATGTTGCATGTTATTAATTCGTTAGTCATTGTATAAGGATTGTTTTACATAAGAAGTAGAAGTATTCAAATTACATCAAGGCATTCAGAAATGGTCGAAGATATTGTGAATGATTTCAGAATCTCATCTGACCTCCTGTTCGCCTAATAAAATTAACTTGGGCATTTGTCAATTTCAGTGGAAACTTGCAAGGTGGAGTTTTTGTATATATTATCATTTAGAACTTTTAAAAACATCAAGCCACAAAAACTCATCAAAATGTTCCGAATTTGAAATGTCCGAGCAGACATTTTTTATGAGATTATATCGCGAATTATTTGTATTTGTTACAAATAACAATATCATGATAATGAACGTAGCGTTAACCTGTGGGTGTGAATTCAAAGTTGACTTCACCATTTTACAGAAACCTGTAAAAACTTGAATTTCTTTTATCATTAATGAAAACAACATCTACTTCATCCATTACTCAATAGATGTCGTTTGAGTAAATACGGGAAAAATAATTTTAAATTACTGTATTATGAGTTTGCAGACTGTTGCATTTGCAGGCGTTATACATTTTTGATGCAGTTTGAAACAGTTTTTGTTTTTAATGAAAACAGTAAAATATGATGCTATTGAAAATACTATAACCAAAACGTAAAAGTTATTTTAAGTTTGACTAAAATGTAATGCTTTCTATATACCGAGTTAGAGAGTAGTGAAAACATCCATTCTCAATTATATTTGTTCAGAGCTGAGGTTCTAGCTAGAATTTCCTACTTTTTCTGATTGAACTCAACCCTCGAATCAACCAGTGGTAGAGCACTGTATAAAGATTATAAAATATATAACGACCAAATTCTTTCAGCCTGTTCTGAACATAATACAAGTTCACCATAATATCATGACATGATATCAGTCCTAAGTCCTTAAACAATGATGATATTCATATACAAATCAACAGATTATAATTGATTCAAAAATTTGTTGTTAAAAATGAAATTGCATATTTAAATCATTTTTTCATATTTCAATCAGCATGATCAAAATTTTGTCCAAACCCAGCTATATGTATGTAATTAGCAATCACAGAATCAATAAGTAGAATTGTCTGTGTTTATGTTGCTATTCAAAAATTAAATTCTCAAAGTAATTATGCAATAATTTTCTCACCAGAATTGCCTATAACTGATTTATGGATCTTACTATAAGAAAGTTTCGAAAATTTGTTTCACAGATTTGTTAGAAATATTTTTACAGGTAGAGGTCAAATACACCCTTCTGAGATGTTTTGAGGACAGATGGCCCCAAAATGATGGCCTTGGATCGAAATTCCCTAAAAGGGACATAATGAGGACAAACTCTTCAAAGCTACAAAAGGTCACAACAGAAGGTTGAAGGGCTGCAGGAAGAAGAATGGAGAGATCGCAAAGATGGAAGTTAAGAAGCGAAAAACGGTTGAAGCAGAAGAACAAACACTGTATTTGTATAAGAATGTAAATTTTATTTTCTCGATGCTTATTAATAAGAATCATTTTCAATATTTGAAACCCGATTCAAATACTCCGCAGAGAAAAAATTGTTTTTTTCTCGAATATTTGTCACATGTTTATGGCGATTTCCTGATTGAACCCTTTCCATCGATTTTCAATTGTTCGCTTTTCAAAGCTCTCTCTTTTACATAATTGTAATTTACGTAGTTTATATATCTCTCCTTGGAATATCTCATCCTTTTCTTGATTATTTCTTCACTTCTAATAAGTAGTGTTATATGTTTTATAGTATAAAGCAAAAGCTTAAGGTATCCTTGATATTGATAAAACTGTGATATAAAGTTCATCAGAATAATTGAATATTTCAATACAAACTTTGTATTTAAGGATTAGATAAGAATTAAATCGATTTCTTGATATTTTAAGAGATTATTTACCTATGTTTTGATAGAGCACGTTGAGATATTCAATTAGAATAGAGAATAGTTTGAATATACACTTCGGAAAGAGCTTTTTGATAAATCTGCAATATCCAGGTCATCAGAGGTACATCTGGACTTCGCATTATTATTATTAACCTAATCGATTCAAGTTTATGTTCATTTATCATGAAAATTCAGAGGCAAAAAGAATTTGATTGTTTAACGATATACAAATATTCATTTTTGAGAGTATTAATTGTACAACATTCAGATTTTTGTCAGTAAAATTATTATTTTCGTGGAAGTTTGTGTTCATTTATTTCGAGAATCAGAAATTGGTTGTTTACTGCTGTACAAATATTTTATTATTATTTATCTGCGAATCATTTTCGAGAGAATTAACTGTCCAAAAATCAGATGTTTTCACAGTTGCTTTCAGATCATTCAAGCAGTCGGGAAATTATCGATTACTGAAAACTGATCACAATGAACGAAATGTAACGCTCTATTTCATTGAATTATGTAATCTGAATATATGTTCATTAGTAATTGTATTTTATAATGAATTTATAATAAAAGTTGGAATGACAAGTTAAATTTGTATTTCAATACCTGAACTTAAATATGTTTCCTTAAATATAGAGAAGCATCTCGAATTAAAGCTAGAGATGACGAAAAAATAGTAAAGGTAAAAAAATTCCATATTTTCCAAACACTCTCGAAAAAGCATCTATTTGTGGCCCTTGTGAGGTCTTCTGAAATTTCAATATAAACATAAGGGCTAAGACGGTCCTGTCTCACCGAATCGCCAGAGGCCACGCATACCAATCTGCCAAGGTCACCCCTACCGCTGACGTCAAGAAATGGCGGGAATATCCGTTGCTCCTGATACAATTCCGTATACCTCCTCGAACTTATATGCTCCTGTTTACTCGATCCGGCGCTCATACACTACCCAAATCGGCAAATATTTGATGGAACACACCGGAAATGCAAGATTCGTCCAAAATTTCTGATTTTAAGCGTTTCCTCTGTTGGGTAGTGTATGAGAACCGAATCGAGTACAGGAGTACAGGCATAAAATCGAGGGGTAAACGGATTTTTCAAGAGATTCTGATATTTCGCTCTAATTGTTGGGCTGGAAATTCCGAAATCCTACAAAATTTCTGTTTCGAAAGCATTTTTTCCTACAAGAATGCATTTTAAAAATGAATTTTAGAAATAAAAGGAGTATTCTACTCGTTACTCCTGATACTTCACCTAACTTTCAAGCAATATTATTTCGTTTTAATCGATCATTTCAGGGTAGAGCGAAGAGATCAATATTATTAATCAAGGATTTTACATTTCTCTTATTTTTAACTCACTGAAATCACTTCCCAAATGAAGAATAAAAGAATAATAATAAGAATTGAGAAATCACACACTAAGCAACTCGTGAAAATTTTCAACCTTCAGTTGAAAAAAACATTCTTAAATCGAAAGTTTCAATTATTGAAACCAATGGCGCGAAAGATTTAGTACTCCTGATACAATTTGAATGTTTTCAAGCACAGACTTGAACACCAAGTTCAAAGTTGGTGCGAATATCATGTGCTCCTGATACAATTTGAAAATTTCCGACTATAGAGTTGCACACAGAGTCCAAAAGATGGCGGGTAATATCAGTACCTCGTAGTCGGTAGGAAGCCGTATACCTCCTGTTACTCGATCCGGCGTTCATATTTCTTTCAATCAACTCTGTGATCGAAACTTTTCAAATTGTATGAGGAGCGCTGGATATTTCGCGCCGATGTTTTCGATCAAACTTACCGGTTTTTTACATTTTTTTGAACTGAATTTCGAGTTTGATCATGAAATAATTCGAATTATCATATCTGTCTACATAACCGAAGAAAGACAATTTTTGTTGTTCTTTTCATTCAGCCGCCAGTTTGAATTTTTCTGAAAGAGGTTTTTTGACTGAATTATTCAATAGTGCTGAACTAGTTCCGAGTGATTTTTGAAGTATCAGGAGTACCTACATGGAATGTAGGCCGAAAGTTTGAATTTAAAAATGCGTTTTTGTGTGCTTTAAGTTATGTGAAGTATCAAAAAAAATCAAATTGATTTTTGAAATGCATTTTTGTGGGTATAAATGCTGAAAAAAACAAATTTTTTGAAGGATTCCGGTATTTCTGGCCCAATAAATAGAGCGAAATATCAGAAGGTCTTGAACAAATCCGTTCACCTCCTCCTATGCTATTGTTATTCGACTCTGTTTTCACACACTACCCACACAGAGAAAACGCTTAAAACCAGAAATTTTGGACGAATCTTGCATTTCCGTGTGTTTCCATCAAATATTCGCCAATTTGGGTAGTGTATGTACGCCGGATCGGGTAACAGGAGCATATAAGTTCGAGGAGGTATATTGAGTTGTATCAGGAGCTCCGGATATTTCCCGCCATTTCTTGACGTCACCAGTAGGCGTGGCTTTGAGCGGTTCAGGGGGACAGGACCGTCTCTAGGCCCTTTATGTTTATTTTGGAAATTTCAGTAGGCCTCACAAAGCCACAATAGATGCTTTTTTTGAGGGTTTTGAAAGGTTGAATGTTTTCTTTCCTATTATTTATTGTTTCATCTCTAGCTTCAATTCGTGATGCTATTTATTTATTTCAATAATTAGATTATTGAAAATAGATATATGGTAGGTTTGGGTATTGAAATACAAATGGAACTTTCATTTTACTTTCATTCTATTTTTCAATTATAAAATCACAATTATTCATAAACATATATTTTTCCAATAACACATTATAACATAAATATAATATAACGTCAATTTATAATGAAACAGCCAATTTGCTTATTGTGATCATTTTTCAGTATTCAGAAGACGATGAACCTTTGACTCCTTGAATGAACTGAAAGAGAACGAAAAGGATCAAATTAAAAATAATAATTCACCGAAAAAACATCTGAGTGTTTGTACAATTAATACTTTCAAAAATGATATTTGTTATAGCGTTAAGCAATCAATTTCTTTTTTGCTCTGAATTTTCATGATAAATAAACATAAACTTGAATCGATTAGGATAACAATAATATTATTGCGAAGCCCATATGTGCCTTTGATAACCTGGATAATGCAGATTAATCAAAATGCTCTTTTTGAAGTGTACATTGGAACTATATCTATTTTTAATTGGATTTCTCTACGTGCCTCACCAAAACTTGGGTAAATAATTTCTCGAAATATCATTGAAATAAATAATTCTGAAGCCTTTGAACACATAGTTTGTTTGGAAATACTGAATGACTCTTGATAACCATGTCATTGCAATTTTATCAAAATTATCTGCTTATTGATATATGTATTTCGCTGAGTAAATCTTCATGAATACATTTCAAAATTAATATGGATAGAACAGAGACAAATATCCCATATGTATTTTTAGAATAATAACAATTGATTAACGAGCCTCATAAACATTTCATTTATTTCCTTTTTTAGTTTTACTGTTAGGCAACAATTTCTTAAAAACCAATTTGCTCCTGACAAATAAGTGCAAGGATTTACGATGGAGCATTTCATCTTAATTAAAATCTTTAGTTGTTTTCTGTTTCAGAGACTGGGAGTGAAAACCCAAAAAATGTTTTCTAGAATAGATAATCCTTCACTATTTGAATTTCTAGATGGTTCAATGTCATTTATTACATATTCAGTAGATTATGATTTTGGTATGATATAATCTGTTCATCACTTAACTGTAAGATTTTCCGTTTCAATTAAGTAGTTATAAGAAATTGAAAATAAGATGACATGTAAAATCTAACTAATTGAATATACCTTTTGATTTTTCATTCAACAAACTGAATAACGAAAATGTTCATCTGTGTCAAAGTTTTTCACCATTTATAGATTAGCATTAGGTTTCTTCAGGCCATATGTGCAGTAGAGTTCCTGGGGCGTTTGGGTTCCTGTAGAAACTAAAACATGTCATTAACTTTCCTGAGAAAAAATTTAAATGAAAATTTTACAATTTCACCTAATAAAACTCCTAGTGCTAGTATACTTTAGACTCATCAATTTCAATTTATTTTTTATTATCAAGTAAACGAACTGAAAGGAAGACTTGATTACTTCTGACAATGGAGGCGAATTTTGAATATTTTACCGGGATCAGAGACTACTTTAGTTTAGAAGATCTTGAACAACATTTATAATGTAATTTAATGATACTCAAATATCAGTTTTGACAATATCATATCATGCTGATTGAAATTTATGATAAAACCATTTAAATGGCAATTTCAATTTTTCTAATTAATCTTATGATTAACAATAAATTCCCAATGATTTACCATTTATATCGATGCAAGTTTTTTCAGCTGTAGCAGTTCTCGTTTCTCAATATAATGTCTTAGGATTTTACAATTTTCATTCACTGTCCTTCCAGGTTTATCACCTCATTACTTCTTCTTGAGGAAAATCCATCGTCATCCTTTGAGTTGCCATACAATTTCATCCACTTTATAGCGATGTTCATACATCTTAACTGTAAATATTCCTTTTTATATAAACTTTCCTAAGACTTTCACATGATAAAATACATAATTCAGTTGTTGCAAATATCTTTTCTTCTGTTTGTTTGTAATCAAATTCAAATTAATATTTTTTCCTAGTAAAATAAAAATATTTTGCAACTTATTATACAGTATTCGAAATATTTTTCAAATTCTTCACTATGTTGAGCCTTAGACAAAGTGAGTAGCTCATGAAGCAGATAGGACTGTTCATAGTTTTTTAATGAAGAAAACTTTGTTTCTTACAGATTTCTGTAAAATAATGACATCTGTTGAATAGCTCATGAAGCATATAGCGCGTTCATAATTGATAATAAAGAAAACTTCGTTCTTTACAGATTTCTGTAAAATTATGAACGTGAGTTTGAATTTTTTCTAACAGATAACACCACTTATTATCAGTGATGAAATATCGAAAGGAGAATATTGTAAAAAGGAACATTAACTATAAAAATTACAATTATGAAGAAGTGAGAGCTTAAGTCTAGACACTTTGCTATAAAGATCGAACACTTGAAGATGAATGGACAGCATTTTCTTGGAAATTGCAAAAAAAAACCAATTTTCTTCTTTCAAAGTATTCAAAACAGTTTTCAAATATGAAAATGAATCTTACTAAGAATAGTATCAAATGAAAGTTACCATTTCAATGAGGTACATTCGTTTATAGCTTCTTGACTTTCATGTCTTTCATCCCTTGCGGTATCTCCATTCTTCATCCTGCAGCCCTTTGTTGTAGCTCTGAAGAGTTTAACCTCGTTGAGCCCTTTCAGGAAATATTCATCTAAGACTTTAATTTTGTCTGCATAAATTCCTTGAAGGTGTATTTGCCTTTTACCTGTAAGAATAATCTTTTACAAACTCTGCTGAAATCAATTTTCAAAAATCTTTTAAACATGAGACTATTGATTCAGTTATAAGCAAGTATAGGCTTTTTATGGACAAAAAAATTGCAGAACAATTGAGAATTCAATTTTTGAAGAGAAACTTGAATACAGACAAATTTTGCCCGATGTAATTGTTAATTACATTGCTGGGGTTTCAACAAAACTTCGAACATGCTGATAGAAATCATGAAAATTTCCATATGTATTCAGAAGCACTATTAGAACATAGAAATTTCATATCTTGTGCAAAATGAGAATGTATTTCAATCAGGAATTCATACACAATTCATATTAAGGTCGTCGGAAAAATCTTGTAACCAGCTCATTTATTAATCTAGCGACTAATGGTCTCAAACTATCAACTCGTGAGCGGAGCGTGAAAATATCTTGACCATTTGTCGCTATCTTTAATAACTTAGTTAATCAAATAATTTTAATAGTTGATTCAACAATTGGGTTTGCTCAGAAAAGTAGACTCTAGAACCTTCTCAAAACAAATAAATTGAGAACTTTCACAGGTTCGAAAGAGATTTCATGGTTCAAATTTTAGAATTATATCTGGGAGTGAAAATCTATAAAGTTTGCAGAATCCTCCCAGATTATATTTCAATCAATAATAAATAATCTCATCATTTCTAGATTTATACCAGTAATTATTTTTCATTCGTCCTCAATTTTCATCACTTGATCTGTCCAATTTTCTTCGAAGCTTCCTCAATTATTTTCTTCAGCAACTTAAGATTTTCTTTTATAAAATGTACATGGTCATCCTTTCCTTGGCCGTCTATTTCTGTCCAATCTCTGGAAATTATTGTACCATTCCACTGTTAGAATATTCTTCTACATTTCCTGTGAAAACAAATTTCCTAAATTTTTTGAACTCGAAAAACCCATTACTCAAAGTAGTACAACTTACATGAAGTTAATGAAATTGATATTACAAGGAAATAAACATCTGAGGAAAGTAGAAAAATGAATACTATTGTAGACGAAACTTAAGCTGGAACTTTTGAAATTGTTTAGACAATTATTGCAATAAATTATTCAAAACACAAGGACACTTCACTTTGAGTGCATCCAATAAGATAAACTATCATATCATACATCTTTATCATTTTTCAAAGAATCCTTTTTGAGCAATGCTAATATTTTATAAGTTTATTTCACTCAGGAAAGAGAATTACAATTGAGTTGAAAAAACATTTAACAACGGATGAAAAGAAGGGCCAGATATTTTACTCCACTTCAAATGAATGTTGCGTTATAAGGAAATTATGTTCTGACAGTATGAGCTGGTTTGTCTTATTAAGATGCAGCAAATTCAAAAGTTACTATTTACCAATAATGACAAAAATGAATTATTTATAATGATTTACCATTTATAAATATATGCAAGGTTTTGCAAGTTTAATCGTTTCTCACTTTCCATGTCTTGCGGTATGTCAAATCTTCATCTTCCAGTCCTCTTGCCTTCAAGTCTTCCCTAATGCACTTCACAGACCGCTAAAATGTTCTTCCAGAAGAAATTTCACCTGGTCTTTTAAGGATAATCCGTATCCACAGCATTTATTTTCATTTACCTGTACAAATTCCCCTTTATAATATCTGTTAGTTACATCTTACTAATTAAAAAGTGTATGATTTTAGTGACAATGTTTGAAATATAATATGGATTACCTATAAAATATATGGAAAATAAATAAAATAATAACATCTTTGCACTAAATCAAAAAATTGAATATGAAAAATTTTACGCCTGCAAAAACAGATAGGCAATTCATGATACAGTAAATACTACTATAGCGACATCTCGTGAAAAGAAGATGAACAATATTATCCTTTGTTTAGCCATCATAGAGAAAACTGTTTTTTTTTACAGATTTCTATAAGATGATGAAACCAAAATGTTCGAATTTATACCAACAGATAGCACCACCTATCATCGATAATTTCAAAGACAATATTTTTTAATGGAAATAGTCAATAAGTGATCAAATATCAAGAAAATGAAGGTTTTTCCTTAGAATTTTCGGCCTTAAATTATACAGATGGATGAATTGTGGTGTTATAATGTAATTATTACTATCATAACATCAAAAATGATTCCTATTGTTAAATAAACCATGTATGATTGTATGCGGAAGATTTGTGGTACCAAAAAGAGCCAATCCATTTGAAACAGTTTCTATACCTCAAAAATAATTACTATTAATCATTGAGTTAGTTATAATGACTTACCATATCCATATAAATGCGAGAGAGCTTCAACTGCTTCGCTTCTCAAAATCCTCATCCCAGCAAACAACACTGTTTATTGCTTCTCAATTTTCATCAGTTGATCATCTGTTCAATCTTCCTTAAGGCTTTCTCAATATCCTTCTACAAGCACCTAAAAAAGTGTTTTCCCTTAATCCCTTTTAGAAGGTTTTATGTTATCCTTGTCCTATCTCCATCCATCATATGGAGAGTACCATATTTTTAGAGCACAACTTACATTAGTTATTGAAGTTGATGAACAATTGATAATAAAAGAAACTATCTGCGCTAAGTAGCAACAAAAATGCTTGAAGGTTGATACGAATTTAAGATAATTACTGCAATAAATATTCCAAAAGACTAATTGACCGCGTTCACTTCAATGATATCAATAGTCATATAATGAATACTTTGAAATTCATTACCATGTCTGAAATACTGAATGCTTGCATCTGACACTATTACCTGCATTTTGAGAGCACTGCTATTTTGAATTCAATTCATTTTCTTGCGTTATAAGAAAAACTTTCTTGAATAAGATGGAATGAAACCAATCATTTAGCGCACTTCTCTGAAGGCATGAGGCGCAAATCTGGATTCTACCATCAGGTTAGGACTTATTCTTTCCACATATAATTATGGGACCATCTGTTGAAACTTTCTTCCCTTCCTCAATCCTTCTAAACTTGTTTGTGCCATTAAGGTATCCTGAGTAATCTGATAAATGCCACTTGCACCTAGGCAAAGTTCCAGCATTTCTAAAATAGACTAAAATAAATTATTTATTCAATCAAGTCACAAGAATAGAGTATATTTGTACAGTTACTCACTTATTTACAATAAAAATCCTCTCAATATCATTCAAACAACAGAATTCCATGCTACTCGACGACATTTTGAAATCGGAGGTACAGCTACACCAGCTACAGAATCATGCCTTTAGAACATTTCTATGATCAGGAGTTGAAAAATGAGAAGGTATACGGAATTGTATCGGGAGCTCCTGATACTTCGCGCCGTTTCTTGTAGCCAGAGGTCATTCACCTTTGCGATCGATAGAAGCAGAACCGTATTCAGCTCTATTCTCATCGACGGAATTATTTGTATCAGGAGCAAGTTACTCCTGATAATGCAATATATCAACAATATTTTTTCCAATGATCAATTTCTAACTTTGGGTACTTTTTTGAGTGTCTTAATATTGAATTATTGAATTCTTAGATTTTTTTGGTTCTTTTTAGGATTATAGGACATTGAAAACTTTTGTATATTAAGCAATTCATGAATTGGTGAGAATCAGTATTGAAGCTTTGAAACTTCTCATCAGCATATACTGATATTTATGCATAATTTCCATAGTTATCACGTTATAGAAAAATTCTTGATTTTTATTTTACAATACGACTCAAATTTTTTTCTCTATAAGAAGGATCAGTGAAATATTCTAAATCAGTTGATCATCTGACTATTAAATTCATTTCGATGAGTTCGAAATACTGGGCGATTGGCCTATTCGTACAACTTTCCCAAATACATTTGTACGAAGAAGATGCATTCCAAATATACCTGAAATCAAATATTCAACAAAAGTTCATGAAATTGTCGGCAACCTTTAGATTTTCATCATTAAGTAATCGATATTGCTCCTGGTTTTTTCGCAACGTTTATATTCCTTTTCTTCAATATGTTCTACATTTTCAGTAACGGTTGTACTCATTCTAACAAAATATTCCATTCAGAATGATTATGAGATACTGTCCCGATACTTTCCCATATTCACAAAATTGTTGATAAATTCTACCCATCAGAATCTGTTTGTTTCAATGATTTTCACATATCTTCCAGATTATTTGAAAATTTGCAGTAACGACCGTATTTTATCATCAATTCTGGTTTTACAATACTTCGAAGGATATACAAAAATTTTCAATGTCCGCTTAGTTCCAAGAAGCTCAATCTTCTATATTGAGTAATTCAGTCCAATTGAAAATATCTAGATCGATATATTTCATGTGCCAGGAGTAAGTTACTCCTGATACAATCTACCCATCAGAATCTGTTTGTTTCAATGATTTTCACATATCTTCCAGATTATTTGAAAATTTGCAGTAACGACCGTATTTTATCATCAATTCTGGTTTTACAATACTTCGAAGGATATACAAAAATTTTCAATGTCCGCTTAGTTCCAAGAAAGCTCAATCTTCTATATTGAGTAATTCAGTCCAATTGAAATATCTAGATCGATATATTTCATGTGCCAGGAGTAAGTTACTCCTGATACAAATGATTCCTTCGATGAGAATAGTGCTGAATGCGGACCTTTCCTACCAATCTGCTAAGGTCACGCCTACCGCTGACGTCGAAAAATGGCGGGAAATATCCGGAGCTCCTGGTAGAAATCCGCATACCTCCTCGATCTCATATGTTCCTGTTACTCAATCCCGCGTTAAATTCTGCGATCGAAACTTTTCAAATTGTTATAGGAGCGATTTTCGCGCCAATCTTCTCGCTAAATGCCATATTTCGTCAATTTTCCTCATATGTTTTTAATGTTTTCAAAATTGGTTTTAAATTCATTAGGAGATAATTTGTCTGTACTTCCCGTTGGTCCTGATATCTGCTGCAATTTAACCCGAAATAGTCTTTGTTGAAATAATTTGCAGTTTTTTTATGAGAATTTCAACATAAAAATGCTTGTGAGATAAAAAAGTTTGAATCTTTTTGCGCATCTTTCCTACATTTTCAAACATTTTCCCATTCTACATCATTGTCAGGTTGAATGCATTCATTTTCCTCCAAAAAATAAGACAAAAAAATATATTCAACAATTATATTTATAAATATTTCGGAAAGTCTAAAAATTGATTTTGATTATCGATATTGAGCTTGCTCAAGATAATTTATGTGGTTTCTTTGTTGCTCCTGATACTTTGAAGAATTTTTGTACTGAAATTTCATTCGTATGAACAAAAATCTCGAAAATAATTCTTGAATGTATGCAATTGCAAAAGCATAATCGAAAAGAGTTGTATTTATTTGAAATGATTTCAAATAAACCCGTTATACTTCATGCAGTTTTCGCACATTAAGATTGAAAACCGTTTTTGAATTGGTAGCTACTTTTTATCGAAATGATGACAGAGTAAAGTTGAAATAAGGAATTTTAATATTCATTGATAATTGATGATTATATACATACAAAGTCATAAGATTCCTTGTTAAAAATATTTTTCGAATTAATTGTTCAATGTGAGTGAAGAGGAAGCTGAACCTTTCCAAATCATAAAATCTTTCAAATCCTACATATCTCTCTCAGTTCCAAAATTGAATCCATATAATATGAACAGGAAACTAATGCGTGATGTCGAATGAACTGAAAATGGTGGATGCGCTTTTAGAATATTGGAGAGTCACACTATGAAAAATTACCCACTATTATAGCAGTATGATTATGATATCATTCTACCTTTGTTCTCCGACTGACTGAGGTGCAATTATTTAATATGTACATACTGACATTTTACTACCATTTTCATTATTTCATTGAATAAGAATTAGAAAATCTTGTCTCTTCAATCAATGGTGGATGCGCTTACAGATTATTAGAAAGTAACACTTTGTATAACATGCCCCATAGGACGAAAATGATTATACCATTGTTTTCGGTCTGTCTAAAGAACTATTATTGTATATAGAACACCAATTGTGTATGTATGCATTCAACATTGAATGAAACTATGTCCTACTACTCGTTATTCAATTTCCAACTCGTCAACTTTGAGTAGGAAGTTACATTCCTGAGATTAGCGTAGTTTTAGTATCGTACAAAGGAATCATTGGTCGCAGTGCAGATAGGCAATCATATTTCCAATCGATTATAATAAGTTATCGGAAACATATGACCCATGACAAGTTATTCTGTTATATTCTCTTTCACGTACAATCATCTATTTTTTTTAAAGGTGATATGACCCAAGTCCTGTGATCAAAGATCAAACCCATTATAACATTGCTCAAATCTATTCCTTTCTGTAGATATTATTTCCTATTAAACCAGATATACCAGACACTTATACCATTGTTTTATTTCTCAATGCTTATACATTCTTATCTTTGACCGTTTTTATTTTATGGGCCAGATATCGAATCATTTCTTGGTAGTAAGAACAATATTATTATAGATGAAACAAACCATTTGAAATATTATCGCAAATTCGCAAAATACGTTCAAGAATAAACAATGACGTTATGAATGCCAGCGTTTATGTTACCTGAAAATGTATCACCGTTCCCATGAATCACATGTTATGATTATCGAATATACTGTATAAACAGCATTGTTCCCAAGTATCGTATTTTAGTTAGAATAATTGCACTATCTAGAGATTGAGGAATTTGCTTAGAAATCTGTGGAGTAAATCAAAATTTTGTGAACCATTTTATTGGGTCTCCATTAATTTACAGATGTTAAAAATATCTGAGATCACATTACAAGTCATACATATAAAATAACCGCTTTGAATTAAATACATATGAAAAGAAATGAATCACTTCTTCTTTGTTGCTTTTTCAGCTGCTTTTGTTACTTTACCAGCTCCGGCTTCTTGAAGCTTACGCTCTTGATAACTCCTACAGCAACCGTTTGCCTCATGTCACGGACAGCGAAACGACCTAGAGGAGGGAATTCTTGGAAAGATTCTACGCACATTGGCTTGGATGGTACCAAATTGACGATGGCTGCATCTCCAGATTTGATGGCTTTCGGGTTTTCTTCTGTGGTCTTTCCAGAACGACGGTCGACTTTTTCTTTGATTTCGGCGAATTTGCAGGCAATGTGAGCTGTGTGACAATCCAAAACTGGGGTGTATCCATTGCTAATTTGACCGGGGTGGTTCAATACAATTACTTGGGCAGTGAAGTCTGAAGCTCCCCTGGGTGGGTTGTTCTTGGAGTCTCCAGCGACGTATCCACGACGCAATTCTTTCACTGATACGTTCTTAACGTTGAAACCAACGTTGTCACCGGGTACAGCTTTCCACAAGGGCTTCGTGGTGCATTTCAACGGATTTTACTTCAGTGGTAATGTTGGCTGGGGCAAAGACAACTACGGTACCTGGTTTCAATACACCGGTTTCAACACGACCTACTGGTACTGTTTTCCAATACCTCCAATTTTGTAGACGTCCTATAAAAAAAGTTGACATTAACAAATTTGCTCAAGTATAATATTGAAATAAATTCGTGATATTTTCAGAAAGATTAAGCCAATAAAGAATCATATTGTAAATTTCATAAAAAGATGTTCATCAATTTAAATTACAGACTGAAAAACCTGAAAGCAAGAGCTGAAAAGATATTTACCTGAAGTGGAAGACGGAGGGGTTTTTCAGTTGGACGAGATGGAGGGAGGATGGCATCCAAAGCTTCGATCAAACATTTACCGTCAGCCTTTCCTTCTTTACGTTCAATGGCCCATCCCTTGAACCATGGCATTTTTGTGGATGCTTCCAACATGTTGTCTCCGTGCCATCCAGAGATTGGTACGAAAGCAACGGCTGCTGGGTTGTAACCGATCTTCTTGATGTATGAAGATACTTCCTTTTTGATTTCCTCGAAACGAGATTCACTGTATGGTGGTTCGGTGGAGTCCATTTTGTTGACACCAACAATGAGTTGTTTCACACCCAAGGTGGAGGCGAGCAGAGCGTGCTCACGAGTTTGTCCGTTCTTTGAGATACCGGCTTCGAATTCACCAGTACCAGCAGCTACGATCAAGACAGCACAATCGCTTGAGATGTACCGGTGATCATGTTTTTGATGAAATCTCTGTGTCCAGGGGCATCGATGATGGTTACGTAGTATTTGGAGGTTTCGAATTTCCATAAAGCGATATCGATGGTGATACCACGTTCACGTTCAGCCTTAAGTTTGTCAAGTACCCACGCATATTTGAAGGAACCTTTTCCATTTCCTGGGCTTCCTTTCGAATTTTTCGATGGTACGTTTGTCGATACCACCGCATTTGTAGATCAAGTGACTGTGGTGGTAGATTTACCAGAATCTACGTGTCCAATGACGACGATGTTAATATGAGTCTTTTCTTTACCCATTTTGTTCCTAAACAAGAAAAATTACGAATTAGATGTAGAATAGGAAAGGAAATACAACTTCCAATAAGAAACTATGTTCTGATATTAAAAATTATCAACATTCATTACAGATTGAGCGTTATATTATTGTGACATGAAAGAAAGAAATTTTCATCAAACTATCGTTTTCAAAAATGAAAATAAGGAGGTTGAAATCATGAAGATATTTCAAGCAATGTGTAGCAGTGTATGCTTTATTTAATTATTTACACACTGCCACATATTGCGTAAATTGTTGTACCTAGCTGGTATTAAGCGATACCATCATTTAAATAATATAGATAGATAACTAGAAATTAATCAAATCAAAATAGAATTCCATATGAAAAATTCATGAAATAACGCGATGGAAAACATACCGAAACAAATTGCATATTCATTGACCTCACGCATATGTAATACAAAATGTGCTTTTGAATACGAAAAAAAAAACAATTCGAAACATCATTCAAACAAATATTCATCTTTTCCAATAAAATCGCTGAAAATAAATCAGAAAATCAACATTAAAAAGATGAAAGAACGAAATTAATTAGAGCTCGTGGGTTGATTAGGATCATAACCTCATTTGCGGTCTATGAGAAATTCGCACACGTGAAAAGTAATCAAACCGAGAAATCTATCAGAAAAAAAATAATAATATTGCCCAATTGCAGATTCAAAACAAGAAATCGTTTAGAACTCAACAAAGGCTCATTCAGACGAATATCCGGCGTGTAAAAAAAACAAAATGGCACAACTAGAAGCATGATTTGATAAACCATGTGGGCATACAAATATCTAATTTACTGCACCGGAAATAAGTAAATTCGAATTTTAATAGTTGAATATTCAGTTCATAACTTTATTTCATTATAAATGAAGAAACTTACTGATGTATGAATACATAAAAATCATAAAATCTAATAGCATACTGTATGTTCTAGAAACTAAAAATCTTATAAGAAATCTTGAATGCAAACACTGTTAAATAACGATTCACGGGAATAATAAAGGCACATAAAACATTTAGATTAGCAATAAAAATTTACTTACGATTTGGAATGAAAATAAATGCGGTGGATATAAAAACTTCGTACAGGTAGTCCTAACTGTACCAGCAACTGAACAAAACTGTTGTCTATGACTGGAATTGGATTGGAAATTGGAATGAAATCACAGACAGTCACAGAACTTGCGCTTGAGCTAAATGGTGGAAGGGATATGGTCCAACAGCGGCCTAACTAAAGTCATAAATACACTACACTACCTTTGTGATTATTGGAAATTTCAAAAATACTCAGGTAAATGTTTCAGATCTTCAACCTGACCATACGAAAATTTATTACCTGAAGTATTCGTAATGATATTTATTCTCTTTATGTCTCATGTATTTATAATAAAAATTGGTATAAAAATGATTTTTTCTTTGAAGTTAATAGTATTAAGACCTTTAGAAGACCAAATACGATTTTACCATGAATTTTCCACAAGCACAAGCTTTTTTAAAGACTATTGTGCTTAAAAAATATAAGAAAAATTTTGCAAAGCTACTGATGTCGATAATCAGAGCGCTTTTTCATATCAACGGTTAAATTTTCAATTTTGAAATCTGAATTTTCTACGAAATGAAGGATATTTCAATGAAAGTGTGCATGTCCATATTGAAAACTAATAAAACAAGCTGTGTATGAGATATCAACAGAATTCTTTTTTTGAAGGATTCTATTGGTTCAGTTTTTTATGACTCTACACTGCATTTATGTTAAGTTTGGGAACGATCTTGGTGGCCAAACCCGTCTCCTCTGCAAAAAATGAGCATATACACCCTCAAAATCGTTCATATGTAGGATGTTCAACACGTAACGTCCGCTATGTGGCATGTAGCGCTGTCCTGCTGGCACCATATACAGTGTGTTTGGTCACGAGTTAGCGATAATTTAAGGTCATCAAATATACCTAATATTATCGACAAAAACACCCAAACTTTGAAGTTCACCCCCTTAGTTTTGGAGTAGCCCCCATTTTAAATTTACTTTTTTATTTTCGTTGACTCTTCCAAATGATATCGATTTCTTTGGACATACAGGCCCTACAGATGTGAAAAAAATGTTTTTTGAAAGATGACACTACCACTTTTCATTGAAGTATAACAATATAAAAACATTCAACTTGAAAACGCCATAAAAAAATTCTTCAAAAAATTTCATAGTAAAAATATGTACTGATTTTCTTAGTAAATCCGCAATAGTACAAGAACTAGCACATTGAAGTATAATTTTTTCAATGATTTAACACGCAAGGTTTTAGCTACAAAACAACACTCACATATCATATCTGTAAGTTACATAATTTGAGAGTTATTGCTGTTCGAACATGATCACTACGCGAGCAAAAGACACAAGACAGGTTGTCATGAAGGCCACTGCGTTGTCTACAGAGCAGAGGGGGCCATTTTGAGCAATTTTTATGATTAATTTGTTGTTTGATCATTGAAAATTATCGAAGGTACAGTACTTAGGTTTTTTTTTATTTTACCAATTTTCATAAGGGTCATGTTCGAACAGCAATAACTCTCAATTTATGTAACTTGCAGAAATGATGTGAGTGTTGTTTTGTAGCTTGTGTCCTTGCGTGTTAAATCATTTAAAAAAAATATATACTTCAATGTGCTAGTTCTTGTACTATTGCGGATTTACTGAGAAAATAGTACATATTTTCACTATGAACTTTTTCAAAGAATTGTTTATGGCGTTATCAAGTTGAATGTTTTTATAGTTATACTTCAATGAAAAGTGGTAGTATCGTCTTTCAAAAAACATTTTTTTCACATCTGTAGGACCTTTATGTCCAAAGAAATCGATATTTTGGAAGGGTCAACGAAAATAAAAAAGTAAATTTAAAAATGGGGCTACTCCAAAACTAAGGGGGCAAACTTCCAAATTTGATGTTTTGTCGATATTATAAGGTATATTTGATGACCTTAAATTATCGCGAATCGTGACCATATATTCGTGCATATATTTCGTGTGATTTATATTAAAATACATCTGTTTAGAATATTATGTTCTCGTACGATCGCTCACTTATGACCCTTTATTAACAGACAAATTTTACTCGTTTATGAGCTAATTTCTCTACTTATTGGTCGCTTGTTCCTAGAGGATAGAGCGGTGCTATCATTTTGCCCAAATATCTGTATTTTCGAATTTTGGACCTCGAGTCTGATGAAGAATCTGTGGAATATACAAATTCTGTTCGGTTGGTCGCGAGCACAATAACTCCCGAATGGATTAAGTAAGGGTTCTGAAATTTTTGTGAGTTGGTTCGGGTTCCAAATGTCGCGGTTAAGATCGTTAACGGGCCAAATCGGTCCAGTAGTTTTGGAGTTATAGATATTTGAAATTTTCTATTATTTTCCGATATTTCCGAAACCAACGTTCCATCATTCCGAAATTTATATTTTGGGAGAGAACAATGAAGCACAATAAACTTCTGCAAAATTTCGTGAAGAACGCATACCATTAGAAATAAAAAAAATATATATTTGTCCGTGCGTGGTAAACCTATACATTTCTGGTCCCTATAATTCCCGAACGGAAAGCGTTACGGACTTGAAATTTTCACGCTAGATTTGGGGCACAACTACATGCCTGTATAATATGTTTACTGGTTAGGCTGGACGTAAGCACGATAACTTCCAAGAGGAACGACTGCAAACCTCGAAATTTTCATGGTAGGTTTAAGATTTGAAACCAATACCTCAGGATATTCAGATTGGATTTATCGTCTTCCCAATATAAACAAGCGCGCAAAAGCTCCTGACTTCACGTCAATGTTTTTTGAATATTTTTGAATTTTATTCTACGAATGAGTGAGCAACATTGTCATTTTTTTCGAATAAATTCTGTGGAAAAAAAGAACAAGAATATATGCATTATAAACAGACGGAAAAATTATCAATAACATAATTCTCGCTTAGAAATGTTCTGGCATTTTCTATCAGAAAAAATCACTCACATTCAACTTCCCAAATACAAATACATATTCCGTCAAGGTAGGCCAATGACCTGTCCCGCCCACACACTGTATTTGTATATACTGGATTGAAATGATTGAAGATTGAATGCTGAGAACTATATATTCGATTGGTAGGCCCATAAGAATGCTGTTTGCGTGAACTTATCCACACTTTTCCAGCCATTGCTTAGGTACTTATAGCAGACATTTATCCAAAAAGTCAATTTTTCAATATATCTCAATGAATTTTTTGTTGCCAATTATGGGTATTTAGCAACAGAGACCAGCAGTTGGCCAGAATTTTGTTTTTTTGGAAGCCCTTTAATGATATGATTTGGTAAAATTTTAGCACACATACAGGGTGTCCCATTACTCGACGTCAACCCGGAACCGGGTGAAAAGGCAAGTAATGCTGGTGTCAGAAAAATATAAAAAAAAATCTAAGTTGCATGATTTTAAAATAATGCGCATTTGAAAAAAACACGCTAAATTCCACACCCTGTGACAGTCTTTTCGCTCCTGTTGCCACAAATATCAACTTTTTTCCAACTTTTTTCTTTGCTGTGTAACCTTGAATAATGCTTGTCTAAACTGTAATCAAAAATTTGACACCAGCTGCTCTAGGTTTCATAAAAAAGGGCTTACTTCTCAGAACAAAAATTCAAAAAAAACATTGCCTAGTTTCAACTGACTGTATTGAAAAAATGTGGTACTACCTAGGTTTGGCATGTTTTTTCAAAAGTTTTCGCATTTAGTAAGGCTCCAAAATGTTAATACTTGTTTAATTTTAGCTGCCGTAGTTCAAATTTATTTTCGATTGCCTTTGAATACTTTTTCGTTAACTGCTTCCCAGTAAAAAGTCCAATGGATTCAAGTCCGGTGAACGGGCCGGCCACGATTGGACCAGAACGTTCGATCCTTCTTCCGGGAAAAAATGTTTCCAGAAAAAAAATTTTCTGAGGATTTCTCGGACAAATTTTTTCTGGAAAAAATATTTTCTCTGGAAATTTTTTCTTCTGACAACATTTTTTTCCGGAAGATGGATCGAACGTTCTGGTCCAATCTCGTGGCCGGCCCGTTCACCGGACTTGAATCCATTGGACTTTTTTACTGCAGTAGCAGCAGTTAACGAAAAAGTGATTCAAAGGCAATCGAAAATAATTTGAACTAAGGCAGCTACAATCAACAAGTATTAACCATTTTGGAATCCTTACTATAAATGCGCCAACTTTTGAAAAAAATGCCAAACCTACGTAGGTAGTACATTTTTTTTTCAATACAGTCAGTTGAAACTATTAGGCAATTGTTTATTTCGAATTTTTTTGCTGAGAAGTGAGCCCTATTTTCATGAAACCTAGAGCAGCTGGTATCAAAATTTTGATTACAGTTTAGACAAGCATTATTCAAGGTTACACAGCAAAGAAAAAGTTGGAAAAGTTGATATTTGTGGCAACAGGTGCGAAAAGACTGTCACAGGTGTGGAATTTTGCGTGTTTTTTTCAAATGCGCATTATTTTGAAATCATGCAACTTAGATTTTTTTTTATATTTTCTGACAACAATTACTTGCCTTTTCACCCGGTTCCGGGTTGACGTCGAGTAATGGACACCCTGTATAAGTGTGTATTATCGACTTTGATCCGATTCTTAATAATCGAAAATGACGCGAGACCAAGTTTGAGTGAGAGTAACGAAATTCATCAACCAATTTTGACTAGAAAACATGGTTTTCGTTCAAAGTGTACCGGGTGTCCTAACTTCGTTGTATAGTGAGGGGATCTCAGAAACCCGATGAGCTAGAACAAAATGAGTGGCACATTTTAGGGCTCGATTTTTGAGAGCATTCATTTGTGAAAACCGCAACCTTCAAAGTCAAACCGTTTCCCAGCTATCAGAAAAAATTGGAAAATGACGTCAAACCAAAAGTTCTCATAACTTTTTTATTACTGAAGTTATAAACATGAAACTAAAACATTATACAGGCACTTTTTTCAGTGGAATTCATTGAGTAATCAATTTTCTTATACATTCTGTTCTAGCTCATAGGGTTTTCTGAGATCCCGTCACTAGACAACGAATTTAGGACACCCCGTACAGACAAAAAATATATATTTTTCAATTTTCTAATCGCACGATCCTCAAGAAATTTTGAACGAGTTACATCTTCATTATTACTTTTCTAAATAAAGAATTGATCGGATATGTGGTTTCAGAAATATTTAGAAATTTCATACGCAATTACGCATATATATTATGAGGTAGAGATCATTGGAAAATAACTTTTGTCTATCTTGTTATCTTTTCTATATACTTCATGGAGTTTAAAAATCTATTTTTAATATATTATTATTATATTTTTAAATCAATGATACTATACAATGTCTGTGTATATATTGACCCAGCATTCACCAGTCAAATTGTCTAATAAAACGAAAAAAAATTCACGATGCTATTATCTTAATTATCAAAAGCACTTTTTCCGGGTGATATTTTTGATTCCTTGACCAATATTGAATCAAAAATTATTTTCCTACGTAGTAGCAAATGATAATTTTTTCAAACATCTAAATATTTTGTTTTAGAGCTTCACTCATTCGCGTATTTCCTATCAGTTTTGTTACACAAAACTCCAAAGTTTTTTAGCATATTCATAAGTTAGTAAAAAAACGCAAAACGTTCAAAATTATGTCACTTGACCCCAGTTGATATTCTCAAGGATCTTTTGATTAAGGTTTATCATACTCACCAATTTGCATTAACCAATAAAATTTATTCTCTCAACGCTTTCTGGAAAAAATCATATTTACGGAAATATCCTCTTTCACGTCACCTGCAGTCTGAATCGAAAACATGAAATAAAATATCTTGTCACCCCATCTTGAGATGTGGTCTTGTACCCATTATCATGTTTTTATTCAATCTGTTCAACGCAAATTAAACAATAATTTAAATATTCAATTATCAGTAAGTTTGTATCATTCATTAGAAGATATTATTTTGTAGATAGGTTGCTAATTTCTGATAGGAAGGCCAAAATATCTTGGAGATGCTTGCCAAAATTTAATCAATGACAAATTGTCTTTTTTATTTCCAAATAAAATTGAATATAGATAATTCAGTATGAACTACTCAATTAAAATATTGGGTTACTTTTCTGAAAGGATAAAAAAAATGTAGACTTAAGAAACCAGTTTTATTATGTATCAATTTGGAGATGTCAAAAATATCTTAAGATCACAAAAGTCATTAATATAAAATTACTCCAGTTTTATTGCAAAATGTAATATGAATTTTAAAAATTTCCAAAAAACTGCACTACTTCTTCTTCGTTGCTTTTTCAGCGGCTTTCGTAACTTTACCGGCTCCGGCTTCCTTGAAACTAACACTCTTGATAACTCCTACAGCAACGGTTTTGCCTCATGTCACGGACAGCGAAACGACCTAGAGGAGGGAATTCTTGGAAAGATTCTACGCACATTGGCTTGGATGGTACCAAATTGACGATGGCTGCATCTCCAGATTTGATGGCTTTGGGGTTTTCTTCTGTGGTCTTTCCAGAACGACGGTCGACTTTTTCTTTAATTTCGGCGAATTTGCAGGCAATGTGGGCTGTGTGACAATCCAAAACTGGGGTGTATCCGTTGCTAATTTGACCGGGGTGGTTCAATACAATTACTTGGGCAGTGAAGTCTGAAGCTCCCCGGGTGGGTTGTTCTTGGAGTCTCCAGCGACGTATCCACGACGCAATTCTTTCACTGATACGTTCTTAACGTTGAAACCAACGTTGTCACCGGGTACAGCTTCCACAAGGGCTCGTGGTGCATTTCAACGGATTTTACTTCAGTGGTAATGTTGGCTGGGGCAAAGACAACTACGGTACCTGGTTTCAATAACCAGTTTCAACACGACCTACTGGTACTGTTCCAATACCTCCAATTTTGTAGACGTCCTATAAAAAAGTTGACATTAAAAATTTGCTCAAAGTATAAATATTTGAAAAAAATTTCGTGATATTTTCAGAAAAGATTAAGCCAATAAAGAAATCATATTGAGAATCATTAAAACAGATGTTCATCAATTTAAATGACCGACTTGAAAAATCTGAAAGAAAGAGCTAAAAAGATATTTACCTGGAGTGGAAGACGGAGGGGTTTTTCAGTTGGACGAGATGGAGGGAGGATGGCATCCAAAGCTTCGATCAAACATTTACCGTCAGCCTTTCCTTCTTTACGTTCAATGGCCCATCCCTTGAACATGGCATTTTTGTGGATGCTTCCAACATGTTGTCTCCGTGCCATCCAGAGATTGGTACGAAAGCAACAGCTGCTGGGTTGTAACCGATCTTCTTGATGTTATGAAGATACTTCCTTTTTGATTTCCTCGAAACGAGATTCACTGTATGTGGTTTCGGTGGAGTCCATTTTGTTGACACCAACAATGAGTTGTTTCACACCCAAGGTGAAGGCGAGCAGAGCGTGCTCACGAGTTTGTCCGTTCTTTGAGATACCGGCTTCGAATTCACCAGTACCAGCAGCTACGATCAAGACAGCACAATCGGCTTGAGATGTACCGGTGATCATGTTTTTGATGAAATCTCTGTGTCCAGGGGCATCGATGATGGTTACGTAGTATTTGGAGGTTTCGAATTTCCATAAAGCGATATCGATGGTGATACCACGTTCACGTTCAGCCTTAAGTTTGTCAAGTACCCACGCATATTTGAAGGAACCTTTCCCATTTCCTGGGCTTCCTTTTCGAATTTTCGATGGTACGTTTGTCGATACCACCGCATTTGTAGATCAAGTGACCTGTGGTGGTAGATTTACCAGAATCTACGTGTCCAATGACGACGATGTTAATATGAGTCTTTTCTTTACCCATTTTGAACCTAAAAAATAATACCAATGTAAAATTCGTAATGAATTAATCAACAAAGGTTACGAACTACGCCCTCAGTCCGATAGAGGGTATGCAACAACTTGTGAAGCGGACATAATTGAACCAAAATTTAGGTACAAAACGTCATGATGAATAATAGCCGAGAAGAATCTGACACTATTGAGGATGATGCATTCGAAACTGAGCAACTAACAATAATGAACACAAAGTTTGGTTCCGGATCGGTGATCAACGAAACTTTCATATTTACCGAAAGAAATGTTCCGATTCGATAAAGAAACTTGAAAATTATTTAAAAGATGATTATCAAAACGATAAAGCATCACCTGTTGAGTGAATTAAATAAGACTAAAGTACGTCACCAAAAGAAAAATGGCCATTAGAAACGGGTCACCACGTGGCCCGCGGATTCTAAGCGTATCATTCAATTTTTATAAGAAATTGCGAAGTACCATGATGTTGAAAATCTTATAAGAATTCCATTATTTCGAATTCCAATAAACTAATTCTATAAAATCATAATGTTAACATATGGCCGACAAGCCGCTATGTACACACGTGGTGATTAGCCATTTGCAAGTTCATTTAGCCGGAAATTTGGTAAACCGATCGGTTATTGAAAAAATCAAATATTTACTTACTGTTGGAATAAAAATAAATGCAACAGTTAACAAAGAACCTAACTTATAGGAACACTGTGTAAGCAACGGAAACAAACTGCAACCACACCGTAGGGCGATCGAGTTTTTAAAAGGAAGAGAGAAGAGAATGAGACGAGAACTTAATTCGAAATTAAAAACTTCTCTTTCACTGCTACGCGTAGCTAACCTTTGCCGGAACGGAATGGCTACGGCTACGAAACTCCATTCAAAAAATGGCGCGATCGAATATAAAACAAATTTTGAATATAATTTCCCAATATAATATTAACATTAACTATTGCTGTTAAAAATTATTGAAAGAGCTCAAGGTTATTTTTTGCACTAAAAAGATAATGACATAAAAGGCTAATTCTTGGGAGACAAAATGACTGGATTTAATTCAATCCTTGTCTTTCTTATAAGAAATCGAATATTATAAGAAAATTTATGTGTTGCATTCGACTTTTCTATCTCTACGTTTTTAGCGCTTGTTCCTATAGCCTAAGGGGAACAGAGCGTGAGATTATGTCGCCTAAATTTCCGTATTTTTCGAATTCTGGGCCGGTAGTGATCTCAAATGACTTGGTTGGATTCACTGAGAATCCGTGTCCTTGAAAATTCTGGCAGACCGGCCGTGAACGCAAACTCTCGAACAGATGCAGTTTTAGGGTTCTGAATGATGCGTTCAAGTTCATTAACGAGCCAAATCAGTCCAATAGTTTTGGAGTTATTGACATTTGAAATTTTTTATTATTTTCCCGATTTTTCCGAAACCACAAATCCGATCATTTTAAAATTTGATGTTTTGAAGGAGTGTAATGACACGGAAACTCCTGCGAATTCTCTTGAGGAACGTGCTATTACGAAATATTTGAAAGAATATTTTGTCTGTGCGTGGTGAACCGACAAAGTTCTGTTCGCTCTAAGTAACTCTCGAATAGAAGGAGTTACAGACTTGAAATTTTTACGCTACATTTGGGACTACTACGTGCATGATTGTACATATGTTTAAGGTCGGGCGTAAACACAATAACTTCCTGAAGGAACGACTTAGAAACCTTGAATTTTCAGGCTAGGTTTAGGTAAGATTTAAAAGGAAAGATGAATTCGTGAATGAATGGAGTGAAACCAATAGATCTCATGATATTTATGAATTGGATTTATCGTTTGGGAATCTATCAATGAAGTTGATTCCAGAAGAATGGAATAATTCTACGCAATCTATTTCTAATTCAATACATTGTTGGTATAATATTGCGCAATTTTATGTATGAATGAATGAGTAGGTATCATAATTAGGTATATTCATTGTTCGGAGAAATAATCGAAATTCTTCTTGTTGGGTTTTATCAAGAATACAGTGGAACCTCGATATAACAAAACGGAAGGGAAACCAGTAAATATTCGTTATATCAAGTAATCCGCTACAAACTGAGGTTTGGTTATTGAGGTGAGGTTGGTCCAAAATTTGTTATACCGAGGTTTTATTTCACCTCGACATTACGTACTCTCTTGTATAGCGAACTAATTTTGCTCATATAAATGAAAACTCATTTTTCAAATACTCATTTATTTATATTTTCTTTTCAAAAAAAGTGAGTAGGTAGGTTTTTTTTCAAATTCGCAGAACAAATCAAAAATAGGTGAAAAATCAACCAATTGGTATAAAAGCCCAAATCTAATTTTAATCATCTTGATTGGAAAAAAGTAATAATTGTAGTTGTTTTCCACGGTTTCATCCAATTTCGTCGGAAAACTTATCTTTAGATTTGAAATTGTAGCCAATGAACTTGCGGGAATCGCCGAACTTATTAGCTATGTCTATTTTTTTTGTAGAAGGTTTTGTCAACATAATTAATGATGCTTCGCTTTTCTGCGACAGAGAAGGAACGCCTTTTACGTTTCTGAGCCATTGCAAAAAGTGAGGAGAAACACTGATTACTCCATCAACTAACTTCGTATTTTACGTAATACGCGTCGAAACCTGTCGCGGCTGAATCACAACATAGGTACCTGGTTATTTGTGGATTGAAAAACGTTATATAGAGTGTTTTGAGTTGACGAAATTCGTTAGTAGAGGTATTCACACTCTTTTAGGTAGTTGAAAATTCGTTATGAAGAGGTTGTTCGTAAAAAAATTTCGTAATGTAGAGGTATGGTTTACATTGACTCTTATGGACGATTCAAGGGATTATGAAAAATTGTTAAATCGAGGAAGTGTATATTGAGGTTCGTTATTTTAAGGTTGCACTGTATATACAAATATCACACATTTGTAAACTGATTTCATATATACATTTTTTAGTAAGCTGTGTTATTATAATTATATGCATAAAAATGTGAATTTTGGCTGTCGGTGTGTGGTTATATCTTCAATTTGCCGAATCCATTAAAGAAATTGAGAATTGTTCAACTACATATTATATCTTAACGTTTCAAAATTTATTGTCTATTGAAGTAATCTGAAAAGAATTATAATGATAAAACTGATCTCCTCTAAGTAATGAAATTGCTGGAAATATAAGGATAATGAATTTGAAATTATATGTCTTTTTCAAGTATAGACAGTAAGCAATTTTATCGTTTGATTTTGTTCTGACTCTCTGACAATTTGAATTGAATGAAAATCTTTCTTCGTATGGTCGTAACGTAGCAAGGAATAGTTAATAGTATGCAACCCAAAATACGCGAATCTTGCTTAAGTCACAGAAAATTTATAATTAAAGATCACAGAAAAATTTTCCAATTTGAATGAAGAAGGAAAACCACAGAGGAAAAGTAAGTTTTAAATGATTTTTTTTTAAATATGTTTCCCAACTGATATTATGCCTAATTTATTAATTGTTTCAATTGAATAAATTCTACTTCTAGTTTCTATACAATAGTTGATTTAAATCTTATGCAAAAATAAATTCATAGAACTAATTTTTATTCAGAAGTGGCCTGCACGGTATAAATCTTTCAGTTTGTTTTCTAAAAATACTACCGTGGGGCAGCCATCTTCGTTGCGTAATGTCAATGTGCGTTACTGTCATACTTGTGATGAATGAATCGAAATAATAATAATAATCGAAAATCTAGACCTCATAAAATTTGTTTAATGAGATTACAATGAACATATATTTTATGTTCACAAGAACTGTTGGTTTCAGGAATTGCTAGTGAATAGTGATTGTGTCACAAGACTGCCTATTGTACCATTAAAGACCGTCTACGTATTATCAATTCCTGGTATTGCTCACAGAAATGGTGCTTTCAATATTCAATTCAAATATACTTGTTAAAGCAAGAGTTATAGTGAGATTGTATGTATCAATCTACTAGTGGATTATAAAATGAGAATCTGGTTGATTTATAGGTAAGTGGATTAAATGGAGTTGATGAATAGGATTTTTCGAAAATGCAAAGAAAGAATTCTCATTTGTTACATTTTCATGAACTTAGCTTTGCCATTCCTGGAATAATTAAAATTTATGTTTAGTCCATGTTTAATGATGACATCAATAAATATGTATTAATTGCAACACTACTGATATTTCCAGTGATAATTCCATTTATTTATAAGATGATTTGATATTATTGAAAGATATATCACTTCAACCTTGGGTGAATAAAAACTTTAGTATTTCTGAGAAAGCCGTTGTCAAATTGTGGATGATTTTATACATTGAGGATTTTACTGCTAATTGAGAGTTGGTTGAACAGTTCTAGTATTGAAAAATATGAATGTTTACCTCCTTTTTATTGCATTGATTGTCATATAATAATAATCTTCACAGTTCATCGAAATATATTGAAGTCTTTAATCTGACTTATTTGTTGTTACCGATGGAGAAATATACAACATTTTCATGCTTGTTGTAATTATTTATCACAGGACATGATCAAGAGTTCGGGCATTATGATTCAGTGCAATCAATAATACTGTTTATGTATGGTGTCCAACATTTTATTAATAAAATATTATGCTTGCATTCATAAGATCCAACCACAGTATTTGATTTGAGCTCTCCGTATTTTAGTGCTCATTTTATCAAAATAGTCAAGGGTCAATTCCATCTAATCATAGAGTAAGAAATGTAACGAAGTCATATAATGATTATCATCAAGTCTCGTTAAAATATATTGAATTGTTCATACCCTGGTTGTTATGAGTACAATCTTCTTCTTGGAAATTGTATGCTCTAGGCTATGAAAACATTTGATATAATACGACAGATATACATTAATGTTGTCATTCTGATTATTTATTGTACTTCACCAAATTGTTTTAAATCATCTGAAGTATTGACAATATTATCGAGTGTCAATTGTTTATTGATATTTATTCTCTTTCAAAGAGCTACCAGATTGACTATCAATATTTCAATGTTCTTAAAATCTAAATGTGTAGGATAGTCAACGTTACTATGAATTTATTAGTTTGAACATCGAGACAATTTAACATTACAAAGGCAAGTAATACCCTACCCCATTTTTATAAATCTAAAAGCTTCCTATGAATTGTAAGTCGAAAGAGAGTGGGAAAGAGAATCATATTCGGTAGCTCTTTATTGGCTGATAATTCAAAGTTGTTGAATTACTATTGTTTATGCTCAAGTTCCGATTAAGGCTTTATTTCCAATTGTTAACACTTTCTGAGTCATTGCTTCAATGACTAATATGAAAAATTGTAATCAAAACAAATTCACTTCAATTTAGCATGAAAATATATTAGTCAACAGGTTCACTATATCTAAACATTTGAACAATTCACCATTTCAATTGTCTTCGTGATGATAGCAGTATCTCAAAATAATTATTGATTGAAACGCAATAGTTTTTTTTAGAACTTTATCAGAGTGTTTATCGGAAGGAGTTGAAGACTATTTGTTTTATTCAGAAATTGATTTTTATATTTATGTCTTGAATTGAAATTTGTTTTACACGTTACGTAATGTATGGTATGTAGCTGTTTCAGAAAACTGTATACATTTCTTTCGGTTTCCAAGAATATGATGACATTTATTTGTTGTTTACCTGAATGCTATTCCATATTTTTTTTAAACATTTACTGGTGCATTGTTCAGAATTATTCATGTGTTGTCACAATTTCAGAGAAAAATTTTAGTTTTGTGGCAAATCTTCAGTTTTGAACAGTGAAAATCTATCTTTTCACCCTGTTATTATATTTTTCATTTCGTAAGAATCGAAAACATTATGAAAATTGCATTTAAAAATAACTTGAGCGGTATTGGAATGATTTTACCCAAAGTTATAATGCCAAAATTATTACAGCCGGTCGTATAGAATACTACAGTAGTGACTAAGTCTTTTGAAAATCCTGTTTGCTCCAAAATGAATATTATGAAAATCCTTCAGGTATATTACAGAATTATTCTATGCATCAAGAAATTATCAAGAATATATTTAAATTGTTTTATATTGATTCAATTGAATGATTCTTAAGATAATTGTTCAATTTATTCACTGGTTATTGCCCTGAACTTCTTAGAAAACCCTTATATACAACTACAAGTATTCACAATAGCATTGTTCCTTTATAAATGAATTTTATTTATTTACAGTTGAGTAGCAGTTACATCTAGAAATATGGACTTCCTTCCAAAATTCACTTTATGCTATCTATTATTTTTGATTAGTTTCGGTGAATTTGTTTATGGTGACCAGGAGTGTTATCATGGGATTGAGTCACCTGGATGTGAGTATTGATTTTTGTATTTTTGTCTTATGCAGGTGTTCCAACTCAGACATACAGGCTGTCCCGTAATAATTAGACCGACAAACTTCTAGTGGACATTATAGATCATATTTAGACAGATTCGACCAAATCATATAATGCAAATCTGCTTCGTTAAGGAGCTAGTGCCCTTTGAAGATGACGTCCTGTCCACACTTTTTGCCACATATTCGCAAAACAGAGTCACATAAAGTGCTGAAAGTTTACACATTGGCTAATATCAAAAATACGCATTGATTAGATTGAGTGCATTTCTTCATGTCAAGCACAATTGTATCATTTGGGGGGGACGAAGGGTATTTTTAGTTGAAACTTTTTTAACTTTCATTATTTCGCAAGATTTACATCATATTCATTAACTCTGACGTTTTTTCTTGAAAAAGATGCCTTACCATTATCAAGTGAAAATAAATTCAAAACAAAGTGAACATTGAGTACTTAGTGAAAAGAGAGAAAATTTCAAATCTATTTTTTCAGAAATGGTGCATCTGGGCGTTATCATACAAGAGCATCTTTTTTCAAGAAAAAACATCAGAGTTTATGAATATGATGATGTAAATCTCGCGACATAATGAAAGTTTAAAAAAGTTTCAACTAAAAATACCCTTCGTCCCCCCTAAATGATACGATTGTGCTTGACATGAAAAAAATGCACTCAATCTAATCGATGCCTATTTTTGATATTAGCCAATGTGTAAACTTTCAGCACTTTATGTGACTCCGTTTTGCGAATATGTGGCAAAAAGTGTGGACAGGACGTCATCTTCGAAGGACACTAGCTCCTTAACAAAGCGATTTTGCATTATTTGATTTGGGTCGAATCTGTCTAAAATACGATCTATAATGTCCACTAGAAGTTTATCGGTCTAATTACGGGACACCCTGTATATTTCTTATCCCATAGTAATTGGAAAAATTTCTCAAAACTCGTCGAATGATTGGGTACACATTTTGACATATATTCGTGGCTTGAATGAAGA
>JACDNR010000115.1:0-42418 GCA_013421045.1 Propylea japonica | reverse complement strand
TATATATATATTATGTAAATTGCCTACATATTAAGAATAGAATTATTTTATAGAAATATTAACTACCAGTACATAAATTGTTTTGTTGCGCACGTATGCTTGTCTGCATGTGCCACATATGTAAATGACCATTCACAGTTCAGTCTCAAATAAAACTTCAATGCGAGCATTATTATTGTTATTTCTCCTAGTTAATAAAAATTATACATCGAGAAATCTAACAAATTGGCGACGAGTTGTGAGTTAATTTTGCGTAATTTGTTGTGGCGATCAATTGATCAAGAATATGCCTGAAACGGACGCAAAGAAACCACGAATGACCACGTTGATCGGACATCTGCGAGAATTCGACGTTCACAACAACGAATGGTCCATTTTCAAGCCACGTCTGAATAATTTTTTCGAGGCAAACACAATTGTGGACGAAGGAATGAAGAGGTCAGTTTTCCTGAACATATTATCAGAAGATTCATACAGACTTCTCTTCAACCTGTGCCTACCAAAAAAACCAGAATCCCTTTCATTCAAGGATCTGATTGAGATTTTCAACAAACATTTTGGAGGTCAAATCTGTGTATTCGCAGAAAGATTTAAATTTTACAATGCTGTGAAATCACCGCAAGAAAGTTTGAAGGATTGGGCAGCTCGCATTCGCAGTTTAGCCGTTCATTGCAATTTCTCCGAGGAACTTCAAATGGTACTACGAGATCGATTTATTATGGGTTTAGAAAAAGGACCTGTTCGAGATCGTCTCTTCGAGGAAGCAGAATCGATAACTTTCGAAGATGCCATTAGGATTGCTGTCAGTAAGGAAGCTTCAAATATGAAGAAACAAGGTTCAAGTCCGCCATTTTTAACCAAGCAGGAAGGTCAGATTTTCCAACTGCGCAAAGGAAAAGGACAGAAATTTCCGCCAACGTCATCGAAGAAGTCGACGTCACGAGAACAGCGTATTTCCTGTGCAGTTGTGGAAGGAAGAACCATTCAACTGCGCAATGCCGCTACAGTAACTGTAATTGTCACGTATGTAATAAAAGGGCCATATAGCACCAATGTGTCCATCAAAAAAGAGCAAAAATAGTGAGAAAAATCATCAAAAAATTTTCTTGATGACAATTTTGATACAATTTTTGCACTAATGAATATTCTAACATAAACCATTTACAGTTGATATTTGCATTGAAGGCAAACATTTTTCATTTATATTAGATACTGGTGCAAGTATTTCAGCAATTTCAAAAATTTATTACGAAAAATATTTTTCAGATTATGAATTGTTCAATTATGACATAATTCTGCATGTTTATAATGGTGATCAGGTGAAACCGATAGGTTATATTGAACCTGTAATTTTTTTCAAAAATTTGAAAAAAAAAGTTAAAATAGCAGTGATTGATAACGGTGGTCCTCCTATTTTGGGAAGAAATTTTCTCTCAATTTTCGATATTGATATAAGTAATTTTATTTTTAACGTTGAAAATATTGAATCTCATCTAAGTGAAGTGTATCCAAAATTATTCGAACCAGGTTTAGGAACTTTCAATAAGTCTAGGGCAAAGATCACCTTGAAAGATCCAGAAAATGTACAACCTAAATATTTCAGACCATGGCCAGTGCCATATGCACTCAGAGAAAAGTTGAATTTGAATTAGAGCGTTTACAAAATCTAGGTATAATTGCTCCTATTGATTATTCTGACTGGGCAACTCCTATTGTTCCAATCATAAAAAAAGATGGAAATGTAAGGTTATGTGGAAATTTCAAAATAACAATTAATCCATTTTTAGAAAAGGACAAATATCCTTTACCAATTGCACAAGAACTTTTCGATAAGCTCGGTGGAGGTCAGGAATTTTCGAAAATTGATCTCTCTAATGCATACTTGCAACTTTATTAGATGAAGAATCAACTAAGCTCGTAGTAGTTTCCACTCATAAAGGTTTATTTAAATTTCTCAGGTTACCATTTGGTGTTTCACCAGCATCTAAAATTTTTCAGAGAAAGATTGAATCTTTATTGACCGGTATTGCATTGCAGTTCTCCAGGATGATATAGCGATTACGGGTAAAAAAAAAACGAACACTTAGAACGATTAAAGCAAGTTCTTTCCATTCTTGAAGATTCAGGATTGAAAATTGCCAGAGAAAAATGTAAGTTTTTTGAAAAATCGATCGAATACCTAGGTCATATTATTGACTGTAACGGAATTCGACCATGTCGTTCGAAATTGAAGCAATTGAAAGATTTACAATTCCAAATAACATAACTAAACTTCAAATCATTTTTGGGATTGGTGAATTATTATTGTAGATTCGTACAAAATTTATCTTCAATTTTATATCCCTTATATTCACTATTAAAAAAAAATGTTAAGTTTAAATGGAGCAAGGAATGTCAGATCGCATTTGACAAAGTAAAAACACTTCTCACAACCGATGGAGTATTAATTGCTTATAATCCATCATTACCGCTTAAATTAGTCGTTGATTCATCAGATTACGGAATCGGTGCTGTTTTGAGTCACGTTATGGATGACAAAAGTGAAAGACCTTTAGCATACGCTTCACGTTTACTGAATCAATCAGAAAGAAAATATTCTCAATTTGAAAAAGAAGGATTGGCCATAATTTTTGGACTCAACAAATTTAATCAATACCTCAATGGAAATAAATTTACGTTAGTTAGTGATCATAAGCCACTTGTTCACATTTTCAGTCCGCAAAAAATTTACCTCAATATTCTGCAAATCGAATACGCAGATGGGCAGCTATTTTGTCGAATTACGATTATCAAATCGAGTATGTTAAAACTAATAGAAATCCAGCTGATTGTTTGTCACGTTTACCAGTACCAGATGAATTAAATTTCATAACTACTGAGTTTAACTTTGTTGGTTATATCGAAAATTCAAATTCATGTATAAATTTCGATCAAATTAGAAAACAATGAAACGCGATAAGTTTCTGCAAGAAATAAAAAATTTGTCGAAACCAATCATTGGCCAGCAAAAGCTTATGAAGATAAACGATACAAACCGTTTTTATGCAAAATATTTGAATTGTCTATTGAGTCAGAGTGTTTATGTGGAATAATCGTATTATCATTCCTGAAAAGTTGC
The DNA here is from genome assembly GCA_013421045.1 of Propylea japonica. Classification (NCBI taxonomy): domain Eukaryota; kingdom Metazoa; phylum Arthropoda; class Insecta; order Coleoptera; family Coccinellidae; genus Propylea; species Propylea japonica. The sequence continues at coordinate 39,300 of JACDNR010000115.1, read as the reverse complement.
AACAAGAAATTTTAAAACAAATACATTCAACTCATTTAGGAATAGTCAAACTGAAAGGAATTGCGAGATCCTATTTTTGGTTTCCGAATATTGACAAAAAAATAGAAAATTTAGTCAAATCGTGCGAAATTTGTAAAATGAAAAGTCAAAATCCTCAAAAATCAGAGTTGAACCCATGGCCTTACCCAGAAAAAGCATGGAAATGTTTACATCTGGATTTTTCGGTCCATTCAAAAATAAATATTTTTTGATAATTGTTGACGCATATACAAAGTGGTTAGAAGTATTTCCAATTAATAATATTACGACAGAAACAACAATTAAAATTTTGAGATCAACATTTGCAAGATTTGGATTACCAAAACTCATTGTAACAGATCAAGGTAGACAATTAGAATCTGCCAAATTTAAAGAATTCATGTTCAATAATAATATAATACATGTAGATTCTCCAGCATATCATCAATCTTCAATGGACAAGCAGAGTCATCTGTCAAAATTGTAAAAAATTATTTGAAAAAAGTTTTAGATTCACCCAATAATGATGATTCAGAAACACTATTGTTAAAATTTTTATTTGATTATAGAAATTCTATTCATACAACAACAGGTATGAAACCATCAGAATTAATGTTCAGACATAAAATTAATGATAGATTTAGTTCAATACTACCACCTTCTACTAATCTATATAATAAAGTTTCAAGAAATCAAGCTAAACAAATAAAATATTATAGAGGTAATAGAAAATTAGCATTTTCCAATGGTGATAATGTATTAGTTAGGTCTTATGTAAATAATAAAGAATACTGGGAAAAAGGTGTAATTAAAAAGAAATTGGGTAAAGTTGTTTATTTAGTTCACTTAAATAGAAAGAAATGTCATGTAAAAAAACATTTGGATCAATTAAAATTGGATCACTTATCAAATTTTTCAATACCTTTATCAGATGAAATAGAACATTCGTCAGACAAACCTAAGCGATTAAGTTTACCTTTAGCTTTAAGGAAAGAGAAAAGATATGTGAAACCCATTGATAGACTAACTTATGAATGAAATGTGTTCAATAATTTTTAGTTTTATCTGATGTATATGCATTGTAAATTTCGTAAATTGTATATAGATGAATAATCATGTAACAAATTTTTAAGGGTGAAGATGTTATATATATATATATATATGTAAGAAAGCTTACACTTTCTTAATGTGTTTTTCATTTTTTAACAAAGTCGTCGGCGTTTATATATTGGTCAAATTGAAATTTCATTATTGTCAAAAGTTGTGAATACGAACATTGAATGTAGTTTCTTGTTTTCAGAATAAGAAACACATCTTGTTTTGTTTAAACAACATAACATTATAAAACTACATTCTCGTTCATGAGAAAAATGGAAAAGCTTCAATTTGAGTTTGAATTAATGCGACAGCAGATGGAAAAAAGAATATTATAGTTATTAATTCAATTACTAGGCTAGAGAACAGAAGGTTCATCTTAATAGATGGAGATCGAATTGCAAAAAATCATGAATTGGTAGCAGCAACTGAAACATTCACAAAGGTGAAAAATAGCCTTAAAAAAAGAAATCAATCAAGAAAGGTCTGGATTACTCTTACTGAACAGATGAAAAAAACTTATTTCGATGAAGATGGAAACCTACAGTTCAATAATTTATTTTTGGAAGAAGAAAACAAAATGAATGATGTGACAATGGATAAAGAAGAGCCAATGATTAAACTTCTAGAAAAACTGATTGAAAATAGACCGAAATGTGAAGAAAAAAATTTGTTACAGTTAACCAGGGAATTCATGGTTGAACAATTCAACAGTAGAGTGGTGAATACTAATCAATGGATGGAAGAATTTGAAAAGGAATGTGAAAGACTCGGTATTCATGAGGATGTGAAGAAAATAGAAGCTCTGAAGTTTTTACTTGACAAACCTACTTTGAATTGGTATAATTGTATGATTATGAAATTATCAGTGAAATCAGAATGGGAGCAATGGAAAAGGATGTTTTGTGAGACCTTTGCCAATAAAGGATGGTCTCCAGTAAGGTATGCTCTCTCATTTCAGTATAAAATGGGTAATTTGGTTGATTATGCTATAAAGAAAGAGAAATTATTATTAGAGGTTAGAAAAACGATAGACACTGGTACCCTTATTGATTTGATAGTTGCTGGGCTGCCGAACTTCATTGCAGATAAAATAGATAGAGAAACAGTCCAAACTACAGAACAACTATGCAATGAAATTGGTAAACTGGACCATTTAGTAAAGAAAAAATTTACTAAGAATGAATTATCAAATAATGATACTCCAAACAAACAAACATGTAAGATATGTAAAGATAAAGGTAAAGGAAATAGGTTTCATAAAGAAGAAAAATGTTGGTTCAGGGAACAAGGAAAAAAAATTGAAAATAATTCTCTTTTGGACATACAGAATTTTGAAAATCCAAAAAACTTGATAGTACACCATTAATCACACTCAAAGTGACATTGAATAATTTCATAACTGTTCCAGCAATATATGATACAGGATCAACTATATCTTTAATGAATTCGAGATTATTGAATTTGAAATCTTGTAAACCAAATAAAAATAATAAAGTAACTTTGAAAACGATTAATGGTGTGAGTAAAACAAGTGGAGTTGTTAGGTTGAAAGTCAAAATTATGAATATAGAGACAATTATGAATGTTTGTATTGTAAATGATGATAATTTCAATTATGATTTTCTAATTGGTCTCGACTGTATTAGGAGATTCCGATTAAATCAAAATGATAAACTTGAAATTGAACAAAATATGCCAAATTGTTACTGTAGAAATGAAGCAACAATTATTTCAGATAGAAATGGTAGAATAGAGTCAGCTGATTCTTTACAAGAAATTAATTTCAATGACGATATTGAAATAAAGAATTTCGAAGCCATGATAGGTAAATTGAACGAAGAAGATAAGCTCAAATTAGAAAATCTAGTGGATAAATACGCAACGATATTTGCGAAAGATAAATTTGATGTAGGAAAAGTTAAAGATTATGAGGCAAGAATTGATTTACAAATAGAGAAATACTGTAGCAAGAGACCGTATAGGTGTACTATAGAAGATAAAAGGGAAATCGAATCACAAATTGCAGAACTTTTGAAGAGAGAACTTATTGAGGAATCTTATAGTCCGTTCGCAGCACCGGTCACATTAGCGTACAAGAAGGATGAAGAGAGAAAAAGCAGATTATGTATAGATTTCAGGGAGCTTAATAAAATTGTAGTACCTGAGCCACAGCCTTTTCCGAGAATTGAAGATATCTGGTAAAAACTCGAAATTGTAAATTTTTCACAAACTTGGATATAAATTCTGCATTTTGGTCAATACCCCTTCGAATTGAAGATAGAAAAAAAACAGGCTTTGTTACACAAGACGGACATTTTCAATGGACCTGCTTGCCCTTTGGTTTGAAAACGTCACCTGCAATATTCCAGAGAATATTAGGGAATATAATCAGAAAACACGAACTATCTGATTTCACAAGAAATTATATAGACGATATCTTAGTGTTTTCTGAGACATTTGATCAACACATGATTCACATAGAAAAATTACTCCAAGCAATAAACAAAGAAGGGTTCAGGCTAAAACTCACAAAATGTAAATTTGCTATGGATTCAGTTAAATATTTGGGACATGAAATCAGGTATAATTCAATTACTCCAATAAATGATAATTTAGTGGCTATAAGAGAATTTCCAACACCACAAAATCAGAAAAATGTTCGACAATTTTTGGGTAAAGTAAATTTTTACAATGAATATGTACCAAAAAGGGCTATAATCCTTGATCCACTACACCAATTACTGAGGAAAGGTCAAAAATTTGAGTGGACAGAAGAATGCCAAAAAACATTTGATTACCTTAAAAATTTCTTGTGTACGAAACCAGTGTTGTCAATTTATGACCCAAATTTGCCAATACATATTTATACAGATGGTAGCATTTTAGGTATAGGAGCAGTAATGAAACAACCACAACCAAATGAGGATAATAAAGAAAAACCAATCGCCTACTTCTCAAGAAAGTTGAATGAGGCACAAAAGAAGAAGAAAGCTATATATCTGGAAACACTAGCAATTAAAGAAGCAGTACTTTATTGGCAACATTGGTTGATGGGAAGATCATTCAAAGTTTTTACAGACCATAAACCACTACAGGATCTGAATATAAAAGTGAGACCGGATGAAGAATTAGGTGACCTCACTCTCTTTCTGTCACAGTTCGATATGGAAATAAAATACAATCCTGGAAAGTACAATGTAGAAGCAGACTGTCTAAGTAGGAATGCAGTATTGGAAGCAGAAAATAATCAAGAAAATATATTGAGAACAGTAAATTTTGTTAGTCTTCAAGATACTATAATGGATCAAAGAAGCAATAAAAATATCAGGATAGGAGATAAGAGTGTGATACAAACAAATGGTGTTCTTTTCGAGAAGAAAAACAAAAAAGAAAAAATCATTCTAACGGAGGAATTCAGTAGAAACCTATTAAAAAACATACACCTCAACATGGGTCATATTGGTATTAATCAAATGATATCTATGCTTTCCCCTTACTACACATCAGAAAATTTCTTGAGTAATATAAAAAAACTTTGTTCAACTTGCGAGACCTGCATAAAAAATAAAACAAGAATTAGAAATAACTATGGCACTCTTTCACAACTAGGTCCAGCAAAAGAGCCATTTGAAATAGTATCTATAGATACTATTGGTGGATTTGGAGGAAGAAGATCAACAAAAAAATATCTGCATTTATTAGTGGATCACTTTTCAAGATACGCGTTCATTTTAACTTCAAAAACACAAATCAGCTCAGATTTCATAAAATTAACAAACAAAGTTTTGAAAGAGGGAAAAATAAAACAAATTTTAACCGATCAATATCCAGGAATAAATTCAAAAGAATACAAAAATTTTTAGATGAAAAAGACATCTCACTGATATTCACTGCTGTAAATGCTCCATTTTCAAATGGTTTAAACGAGAGGTTAAATCAAACGCTAGTTAATAAAATAAGGTGTGAGTTGAATGAATTAGAAAATAGAGCTTCATGGACAACAGTAGCTCATAAATGTATAGAAAAATACAATAAAACCATCCATACGGTAACTAAGTTCAGCCCAGAATATTTGTTGAAAGGAATCAATAATTCATTGATACCTGAGGAATTGAAAGTAGGAGTGAAATATACTTTAAATGAAGATAGAAAGACTGCGTTGGAGAATAGTATAAAATACCACCGATATAACAAAAAATTATTTGATTCACATAGAAAGGAATATGACTTCAAAGTTGGTGACTTGGTTTATGTTGAAAATGGAAACCGATTAAATAATAAAAAGTTAGATGAAATAAGGATTGGTCCTTTTAAAATTGCCGAGAAAATTTCAAATTCTATTTATAGAATAGAGACAGGACATAGGAAAAAAGAATCGAATCTTTTTCATGTCACGAAACTTATACCGAAAATTGAAAATTCTTAGAATTTTCATTCCGAGGAGGGAAGATGTAAGAAAGCTTACACTTTCTTAATGTGTTTTTCATTTTTGAACAAAGTCGTCGGCGTTTATATATTTGTCAAATTGAAATTTCATTATTGTCAAAAGTTGTGAATACGAACATTGAATGTAGTTTCTTGTTTTCAGAATAAGAAACACATCTTGTTTTGTTAAACAACATAACATTATATATATATTATGTGAATTGCCTACATATTAAGAATAGAATTATTTTATAGAAATATTAACTACCAGTACATAAATTGTGTTATTGCGCACGTATGCTTGTCTGCATGTGCCACATATGTAAATGACCATTCACAGTTCAGGCCCCGTATTCTCGAGAAGTGATATTCGAAAACGTATACGAACTTCATTGCGCGGTGTGCATTTTTGCAGGTAAAACAGGGAAGTTCGTATACGTTTTCGAATATCACTTCTCGAGAATACGGCACCTGTCTCAAATAAAACTTCAATGCGAGCATTATTATTGTTATTTCTCCTAGTTAATAAAAATTATACATCGAGAAATCTAACAGAACTGTTTGGAATCTATTGTCTTATAATATTTATAGATTTTCAATCTATTCTTGAAATTGTCTTTTGAGTTTAATGCATCTAATCTGTTTGAAACTGAACTCGGTTGGCATGAATTGGTGTAAAATTTCATTTAATTTTACGCTTAAACTTTTTTTAGCATATTGACTCAGAGAACAAAGATCCATCATGAAATACTTTACAAATTCATTTACTGATTTTTCTTTCTATATTCGACTCGGAAATCCGTATTTCGTGTCCTTTATATGAGTGCTATATCATTACAAAGAGAAAAACCAGCTTCGCGCAATTTTGAAGCAATTATTCTAAAAATTTTTTCTTTTTTTGTATAATTCATTGGCATGTTGAAAGTCAATCTACTTCACTCAAGTAACGAAAACCTTACAGTATTCAGTATAAAAATATTCTGGAAATACTTGTCACCACACACGATCAAAATCAACAGCAAAAAAATCAAACTGAAACCAAGAATAAAGCTGAAAAATAATCCTATAAAAAAAATCAGTTCCTGTACTGTATTACGGCAGATAATTCAGTCAACCATATTATAACAGCTATCGAATGAAGAGGAAGATAATATCGATATACAAAGATCCGATTGTAATTCAGAAAGTAGGAGATAAATCAAAATAATCAAAAACGACAAAGACTTAAACCGCCAACTCAAAAGATTCCACAAAGCTGATACAATACAAAATGCGAAATTCCGCTAAATGATCTAACTCTTGAAAACTAAAAGATAAATTAAAAAAACTGAAGGGCACAAAAATTATTTTAAACGCAAACTATATCTAGCCAACTTGATGAATAAAAAAACTGATGAACACAAAATTGACCTGAAACGCAAACTGGAACGATTCCACTTATATTCCACGTTGTCGACAAATGTTGGATATTGTCGACCACTAGGTTATAAGCTGAAATTTTGATATACCAAAGTTGGTCTATATCTTAAAAACTGAAGAACACAAAATTGATTTGAAACGAAAACTGAAACGATTTCACTAATTTTTCACGTGGTCGCTAAAAGTTGGATTTTCTCGAACACGTGGTTATAAGGTGAACTTTTGATATACCAAAGTTGGTCTAGATCTTGAAAACTAAGGGATATATAAAAAAAACTAAAGAAAACAAAATTGATTCAAAACGAAAACTGAAACGATTCCACTTATTTTCCACGTGGTCACTGAAAGTTGTATTTTCTCGAACACGTGGTTATAAGGTAAACTTTTGATATACCAAAGTTGGTCCTTATCTTGAAAACTAAGGGATATATAAAAAAACTGAATAAAACAAAATTGATTTAACCCTAGAATACTAATCTTATTTAATTATACGTTAATACTAATCAGTCGTTAATTTTACGACGGCCATTTCTGAAGGATTTTTTCCAAACTATGCTGTAATTATTGAGAAGAAAAACTAACTTAAAAGTATAAACACACTTAATTCAACATATTAAAAATATTGACACAGGTTTCATGTCAGTTTTACACAACAATTTTAGCAAATTTTGGCTTGATGTACCAAACAAAATTCAGTACATAGGTTGCAGAAATTGGTGCATGTAATCCTTCCGGTTTGGCCACTTCTTATTCCCGATTGATTGCAGATCACGAAGGAGTTTATACATGCTGCATTGAGCATGCCATAAAATATACAAAGGGGCCATCATCATGGATCATTTCCGCACCGAGAAGGACAATATTCACTTCCAGATTCCTGAAAGGGTTCTTCTTCTAGGTGTTCTTCAATTTCAGAGCTCTCGCTACCACCACTACCATCATCAAAATCATCAGATAAAAAACTGAAAGTGGCAGCTATTTCGGACAGCTCTTTTGGACGAAGTGGTTTGCTATTTTTGAACTTTTTCGACATAATTCTGCAGGAAAATCTCGGTGTCAAACGTTACGTGACGTGACGTTAATAATAATCACTCGTAAATTTCACGACGGAGAGTTCGTATCTCTCATATAAAAAACCGTAATGCGCAAGACTAATGGCGATCTATGCAGATACCCCCGATTTGAGATAAGATGGCCGCTGCGGCCCCTCCTACTCCGCGAATTCAATATACAGTGAAAAATTCAACTGGCGATCGTAAAATTTACTATGATTAGTATTCTAGGGTTAAAAAGCAAACTGAAACGATTCCACTCATTTTCCACGTTGTCGATAAAAGTTGATTTTGTCGAACAAGTGGTCATAAGGTAAACTTTTGATATACCGACATTGGTCTACAGCTTGAACACTTAGTAATATATCAAAAACAATGAAGAACAACATTTATTTAAAACTCAAACTGAAACGATTCCACTCATTTTTCACGTTGTCGATAAAAGTTGGATTTTGAAGGACACGTAGTTATAACGTAAACTTTTTATAAACCGAAGTTTGTCTTTATCTCGAAAACAGAGGGATATATCAAAAAATGAAGAGCACAAAATTGATTTGAAACGCAAACTGGAACGATTTTTCTCATTTTCGTACTATTTAAGGATTCGAGGGATGATTTCCACCCCTTAGACCCTTGGGAAGTCATTTCGCTTTGGATTGTAGATTCCTTATGTTATACAATTTCGATACTTCAAGATCAAAAGTGTTACTTTTTCCCCAAGACCAATTTCGCACTGTTTCAACATTCAAGGGGTGGTTTTCACCCCTTAGACCCTTGGGAAGTCGATCTGCTTGGAATGTTTATTCCTTATGATATACAATTTCGATATTTGAAGATCAAAAATGTTACTTTTTTTCCCAGACCCATTTCGTACTGTTGATTGAAGGGTTGGTTTCTACCCCTTAGACCATTGGGAAGTTATTTTGCTTTGGAATGTAGATTTCTTATGTTATACAATTTCGATATTCAAATAGTAGTACTGTTTTCCCCAAGACCCATTCCGTACTTTTTAAGATTCAAGGGGTGATTTCCACCCCTTAGACTTATAAAAGTCAAAGCAGCGGACGACGCGCGATGGCTTTGGGTTTAATTCGGTTCGCGTTCGTGCCCGCTTCGGGAGAAAGGGGCGTGGCCTTCCTTTTACATCAGAGCAGTGAAAGCGGCTCAGTCGAGTAGTCGACTCCTTACGCACTCAGGCAGAGCACAGATAACAAAGTAAAAGAAACGCAGAGGTTGTCCCCGAAATTAAAATATTGGAAACCGTTCAGTTTAAATAGATTAGGTGGATGTATACTCTATGTCAAAACGTAATAAGCACGCTTGGCTAAATAACAGAGGTTTAACTTCTTTCTTGACACCCTGGGAGGCATAGGCAAAACGTTTCTTGCAAATTTGGTATTGGCAAAAGTAAGACAATGGACTAGCCGTTGCCTCTTCTGGGATTGCCGCTACTCTGTTAAATGATGGGAAAACAGTACACTCCACCTGCAAGCTACCTCTGACAGTCTAACTAAAGCAACAGTCAGTTTGTTTCATACGTAAAAATGGGCCACTCGGGAAACTTTTACGAGAAACATCTTTAATAATGTGGACGAATGTACCATGAGTTATAGAGCTCATGTTGAAGCAGTAAACCAAACGCTCAAAGACCTCAGAAACTCTGAGGTCTGTAATGGGCGGCATCACTTCTGTTTTCGCGGCCGATTTTGGACAAACACTGCCTGTAGTAACAACATGTACTTCCAATTGTAGGCGACACATTTTGTTATACATCAGAGCTGTAGTGGGTTTTTCATTCGTCCTCAATTTCCTTGTAGCAATAACTCTCTCCAATACTCTGGAAAAATGCATATTTTCACTAAGTGCAATTATTTTAACGTCGTTGCCTTCATACACTCAATCGACAATTGGGTTTTGTCTGAACCCCTAAAGTTATTATTAATTAAAATGCTCGTTCCACAGAAGCATTCGATCCTGGCGAAGAGAGCACGAACTCCACAAATATCCACAGGTTACGAATATTTATATCATGCTCTCGAATGTTCTTGAAAATGGTTGCTCATTTTCGTCAGTTGTCTTTTTTTAAGTGTTCCATTCGGACAAAACACTTTCGGACAGTCGGGTGTTGAGCAAGCTCAAATCGTTGAACAAGTCATCTGTGTAACGGGGGGAGGGAACTAATTCGAAGAATAGTCCAGCTCTCATCTAGTTCTGCCCACTCTTTCTTCAAATCAATCATAGACTGCTGGCTCAGGTGCTTTATACTTGATTTCCAGTGATCCAGATACATGCATTGCTCGTGAGAGGAATTTGCTCTATTTCAGATATTTTCTGGATCACTGTCCTGTCCATTGAAAATGTGTTATCTCGAAATTTCTTCTACTTTTAGTGGCAACAATAAGGTACTTGAAAGTTTACAGGACAAATCATTTGTTTCTTTTCGTTTTGATCCGCCAAAATTGCTATTGGTATTACCTGCAGATATCCCAATGAGTTTGTCCAGTAGATCATTTCACTCGCAATAGGATACAGGGTGTTCACATTCAACCCCCTAATTTTTCTTCAAAATTCTTTCATAATGAAAAAGGAAATGATGTTTGGGTTTCAATTTACTATTGAAAAGCGATAAGTACATGGTATGATGCTGTTGAGTTAAATCATCTAGTAATTAGCAAAAGTTTAGAAATTATAGATTTGTGTCAAATATCCGTCAACTCTCACATGTTCAAGAAAAAATACAAGTTGGGTCGCCCTCGGGCACAAGACATCCAACTGCAAACCTCAAGTTTTTCACCAAACACAATATTTCAGTCGCTGAGCAACCTATGCATTTCTGCTGAATATTCTGCAATGTTAATTTTGGAGGAATGTATTTTCAAATTGATCATACACTACACTTTTCATTCTTGAATTCATAAGACCAAAACTGAAATACTTTTTCTCAATTAAATTGCTTAGAAAATGTTTAACGCGTAACATCGATTGAGCCCCTCATATAAATCATGCATTATGCCACAAACGAGATTATCATAACGTCAGTTCATGCCGTATACAATTTTCCTTCAATCCAACTTTGTCATTCAAATGACGTTCTGTCGAATTTTTTCAAAACTTTCATTTATTTGAGTTTCAGTTTCTGTTCTCGTTGACTGACAAAATCGACAAAAATTTTTTGCTGTAAAACTTTCAAAAGAACCCATGCAGTGCAGCTCTAGGTTATCACCTGTTATGGTCAAATCTCGAATATTAATTTTTAATGGAATTCGAAACTTTTACATTTTTTCCGTTTGTTTCCAATTTCTTCAGTTTTGATATGAAGATTTGAATACAGATTTATTGCCAAACTTTATTCGATCTTCACTATAATATATGTATGCCAGAATGTATGTTCTCTAACCTTGAAGCATATTAGGGAGGTATTGTGGCAATTTTATTGTGAAATAAATGCTACCTACTTTATATTGTTTGCCTGGACCGCCTGGCTGGAAGCCGTGAAAGTGAAGAATTAATGGCAGAATAATTGTATCATCTGGACTACCTGTAGTGAATAGATCCTGAAATAGAGAACCGTTGCATGGGCTGCCCCAATTCGAAACCTTTCAATAATGAATTTAGATATTTCATGGGAATATAATAGGCGATCTGATTTATTAGTTGTAATGATTTCTCATTGTTCTTTAATTTTATATGTTGAGATATTTCTATTCCTTTAAGTTCGAAGAACTTAATTGTTTTATATTCTGAGTCGAGGTTAATGAAAAGTTCTGCAAAGCTATTTATCATGGATTCAAGGCATTCAAAGTTTAAGTCTGGTAGAAATGAATGTCAATTGTAAAATAATTCTTCGAATTTGAGAAGTATAGTTTCAATTAACATTTGATGGACATATTCAATTATATTTTGAATGCAGTTTCGTCGTAGCATTATATTATCATATAGCTTAGAAACGAACGTGAGGACAGAATAAGGTAAAACATTTTGAAATTCTTTTAAATGTTTAAACATAATATTCCTATCATTTTGCACCTTATCCTCATGTTCATTCGCAACTTTGCAATCTGAGTCATTGTCTTTTGATAATATGGTGCCCTGGAGTATTTCACCAGTACATTTTTGATTCTCATTTCTGCATGAATCGATATTTGACGAAGAATGATTATTTATAATATGCTTTTTGGGCTTTTCTATTATATATTCGAAAAAATTTCTTGAAAAGACAAGAAAATGTAAAGACCCTATGAACGTATTCCAAATAGAATGTGAAAGTTTTAAAATTTTCAAACTTTTTATTACATTCTAGTCATTCCATTCTCAAAATTCGAGAAGAGACACACGTTGAATAATGACACTATTGATATTTCGATTTTGTATAAGTATCAAAGAACTTAATCCTGTGTGAGAAAAATTCAGGTGTGGTTCAATTTCGAGACAAATTCAAGAATATACGGTGGAATAATGTCTAATTTCATCACTATATTGTAAACACAACGCTCAATAAGTATACATATACAAGTATTGGAATTTTTCTGGATAATTTGCGTCCAGAATATGAAAAAATTTAAATAATATATCAAACGCCTTACCTGCCGATGAGAATTGTAGATAGAGTTCATCCACAACAATATAGAAGTCCTTAGGTTCCAACAGGGACTGCCCTGATACCAACATGTAGTGCTGAACCGTTTGACTTCTATTGACTGCTCTGTTCTTGAGTTCCTGGATGATATTCAAAATATCTCCTGAATTCTACCGAAGAAAAAGTTTAGGTATGAATCCTTGGCAACCTTCTGAATCGAGAATTTCCAGTTATTTCTTATTGATCTTCCTTCAGGAGACTTATCGATTGATTAATGAATCTAGCATCTGAAAATCATAATAATTGATTAAATTTGTAAAATGTGGGTTAGGAGTGTTATCATTCCTCATCTTCATTGTCCGACTTGGTGTTTTCCAGAATATCAGCAGAGCAGCTGTCCTTAATATTCTTTGGGCACAACTGGTTCGGCCGGAGACACACTTGGCGTTTTTTTCCGATCGGATATTTTGCCGTCGACGCCGTACCAGAAGTGGCGCGTGGGATCCTATGGTGACGTACACATTCGGGGAAAAAAGAACGATTGGATTTTTTAACGCCGTCGGTAGAAATGCAGCCGACCGCTGCCACTACATTCGTCGGTTTTTCTATCGGGTACACCAAGGAGTGGCCTACGTGACCGAGTTATTGCCAGCATTTCCACCGGTTGAATACAATTCCTCAATCTAGTATTTTCCCGTTGTACGTGATTTTTCAGTAGGTTGTGGAGTTCATCGAATGACGAAATCGACATTCCAAAATAATTGAAAAATTTTTCTTCGTCGTTTCTCAAATCAGGAAACAAAGTGTAAAAGTCTCCAACTTCCTCTCTCCTTTGATTAATCGGATGCATCCAAATAAGTCTATTTTTCCGTTTCCTCTTCAATCGACGACGAAATAACAATAATGCGAAAAGTTGTTTTCTGTTCATTTTTAAATACGCACTCGCTGCGTGTCAGTGATCGACTGGCGGAGGAAGCGTGGTTGTGACTTGAGACGGATATTTTACCGCCCAGTGTGTAATCCAGTGTGTAATCTCCAATTTTGTTGTACCGTTGACGGCAAGAAAACCGATCGGACTAAAACGCCAAGTGTGTCTCCGGCCGAACGGTGAACTATTAAACGTATCCCCTTTTGACAACAAGTTGACTGATCTGTCTGGCTGTATTCGATCGAAAAATGAGTTAATCTGAAAAAAGTAAAAAGCAATCAATATTTGTAGAATTGAATTAAATTTTAAACTAAAATTATATCTCTTGGTACAGGCACTCCCTTCAATTTATATTTGTTGTTTCAATACTTACCCATTTTAAGACAAATTCAAAAGTATACGGTGGAATAATGTCTGAATTCGTCACTATATTGTAAACACAACGCTTAATAAGTATATAATAGTATTGGCATTGTACTGGATAATTTGCGTCCAGAACATGAAAAAATTTAAATAATACATCAAACGCCTTACCTGCGGATGAGAATTGTAGATAGAGTTCATCCACCACAATATAAAAGTCCTTAGGTTCCAACATGTAATGCTGAACCGTTTGACTTCTGTTGGCTGCTCTGTTCTTGTGTTCCTGGATGATATTGAAAATATCTCCGTTGAATTTCTTGAATAAAAAATATAACATATCATGAACAATGAACCCTTGACCAACCTCCTTTAGAAAGAATGAGAAAAAGAAGGCTCATCACTTATTGATGAATGAATCTGGCATCTCAAAACCATAATAATTGATTAAATCTGTAAAATGCCGGTTAGGGGTGCGCTCATTCCTCACCATCATTATCCGACTTAGGGACGGTATTATAAAAGTCAGTTTACCCACCGTTGGGCCTGAACCTCTCGTCAACTACCAAATTCCGTATCATAAATATTCAACCGCCGGTTGAATCATCGGTTCCAGTCAACCGTAGAAAATCGACCGGTTGATCAGTTAAACGCCGTTTGAGACTGAAGAACTGACAGCTAGCCTTACTCTACACAAAGTTAAAATAAAAAATAAATAGTCCCTTTGTTGTGTTTTACTGGTCTTGTCCTAGTGGTCAGTTTTCCGTGTCATGTAAAGCGATCGTAATATCATTTTATATTTGTGATGTCTTCACGCAGTAGATACATTCAGCAAATTTGGAGTGATACCTAGTAGTGATAACGATAGAAATTCTAGACTCCGTTGGCGAAGTAGTAGCGAAGGTGACTCGAGTGTGGGGGAAATAATTTCCCACTAGAAAGGCCAACAAGAGGCCCTAGAAATTTAAGATTCCGTTTGGATCATCTTCAGAGGTATAATGAGGAGGAGTTCAAATTAATATTTCGTTAAATAAATTAATGTTGGAAGGGCGACTTGGCCCTGCATTAGAATCAAAGACTACAAGGTAATTTTTATTGCTCATATGTTATAAAAAAAAGCATTGTATCACTGATATATTTTCAGAAATCAAACATTATCTGCTATGCAACAAATTTCGTTGTTATTAAGATTTTGTGCAACTGGATATATGCTTCAATATATAGGGTATTTTTGTGGAATTCACAAGTCAACAGCACTCAAATTGTTCGAAAGGTTTTGAATCTGCTTGTTCTTCTGTCCCATAAGTAACTAAAAATGCCGAGAAATCAGCAAGTGATGAATTCAGTGATGAAGAGATTTCATAATACTGCAAAATTTTCCCGTGTTGTTGGAGCAATAGATTGTACCGGGTTTTTCACTATAATTTGACCCCCCCTTTAACTTTGTTACTGAAGAAGATACAAAAAAATGTTTCGTATAAAAGTTTCACTAAATCAACTGAGGTTTTTGGATATAAGTCCAGAAACTGAAATATATACAGGGTGGCCATCATATTGATGGCAACTTAATTTTTTCATATGGAACACCCTATATATTTTTCCATGTTTGGCTAGCTCTTTTTCCCCTGATTCCGAATATGTAACATATGTTGGTCTATCTCTTTTATTCTGAGAACCACACAGTTTCTAATTTTAAGAACCACCTGGCAAAATCTGTTATCATTTTACAAGTGGCAGAGTGGGTTTAATGAAAATGCTCATTTCTGGAGTTATAATAACGTCAATGGTAAGATATACAGGGTGAACAACATTGAATGCAACTAATTTTTTTCAAATAGGACACCCTGTCCTGTATATTCTTCCATTCTTTGATAGGCTATTTCCTCCTGATCTCGAATATAAATGCGTATGCGGATGTGTCTCTTCAATTTTCAGAGTTTCAAAGATTTGAAATGATGACACCTTATAAAAAAATATGTGAAATACCTACGAAATTATTTATATGAAAACTATCTACTTAAAAGTATTATTTTAGAATGAATACTTAACAATTACTTAACCAATGAAAAATGATGAACTATGGTAGTATGGTAAGAATAACATCAACTAAAGAAATTGCTCAAAATGACCACCTTCATTCAATACACAGTTCATGTTCAAATAGTTGTCTCAAATTGTTTAGACTATTTTTGATGGCATTATTTTGGCTCTGATTCAAGTCAGAAATCAAAGATTCAAAATTTTGTTCCTAATCATTACAATATTATCATTATTCTTTGTGCGTTGACGGGATTAGTTCCAAATTATTGGTTTAATATTGGTTGATTTTATATCATTTATATTATTGTCCGCTTTCATTGATTGTCATTATTGATAAAGTAAATCAAATTGGCCACTTAAATATTCACGAACTTCCAAAACGCTATGCCAGATGGTTATTGAAATTTGAAACTCTGTGGTGCTCAGAATAAAAAAGATAGACCAACATATGTTACATATTCGAAATCAGAAAAAAAGAGCTAGCCAAATATGGAAAAATATACAGGGTGTTCCATTTGAAAAAATGAAGTTGCCATCAATATGTTGGCCACCCTGTACATATTTCAGTTTCTGGACTCATATCAAAAAACCTCAGTTGATTTCGTGAAAATTTTATACGAAACATTTTTTGTATCTCCTTCAGTAACAAAGTTAAAGGGGGGTCAAATTATAGTGAAAAACCCGATACATATATTAAAATCCGCAGCTCTCCTGGTGAGAAATCAATTGATTTTATATTATACTCGTAGTATAAACATTATCATATGTTTTTTTCATGAAGGTGGAAATAATGCTGAGTATTTTCGAAATAGGAAGGGTAACTTTTCCTTGAATGTTCACATGACCAAACCATATTCAGCAACAGCTATATTCGAGCTCTATTTGAAGCTGGGGAATTTGGTAATTAAGTTTTGAATGGAGATTCTGGTTACTCTCTGAATAAATATATTATGACTCCAATTCAGTCTCCCTTAACAGAAGCTGACCAGCTTTTCAATGAAGCACATGTAAGGCCTCGAAGTTGCATCGAAAGACTTTTTGGCGTATGGAAAAGAAGATTTCCTATCCTTTTCCTTGGAATGAGGCTTAATTTAGAGACATCTAAATCGCTTATAGTGGCATGCGCTGTGTTGCATAATATTGCATTAGAAATGAAAGAACGTGAACCAGCTCTTGATGTGAACTTCACCTTTGAAAACGAAGAATTGCCCAGTAGTAATCTCGTTACTGATGATAGACGTGGAAATTTCAGGGAAAATTTGCTCATGTATTTTCCAAATTTGCTAGAAAGAAACGAATCAATCTAAAATGTATTTTCATCTGTAGAATATTGAAAAAAATTTTTCGGCTTTTTGTGATCAGTAGGTTTTCCAATACATGGTATAATTCATGAGTATGAATAACTGGATATGTTGTCATATGAATACAGAATTCGAAGTATAAGTATGGAAAAATTTTAACTGTGATCAGATCAACACTCAAGTTGAATTTCGGAACAATCTCAAAATTTTATGTAACTTATGCACTGACAGGAATCTTTATGAACTGAATTTTATGGTGTCACAAAAATTGTTTAGAAAAAAACTAGAAAAATTTACTTGAATCAATATTTTCTTTAACATTTCGTTAAGTTGTATGAAGTATTTCATGCTCTGTGAATACTTGTTTTCAATAACTCTGAAGTCTGAAACATTAAAATATATTTGTGATGTTATCAAATCACTGTATGACATCAAATTCTCATCACGAATTTGATGATGAGAGTAGACAGTATCACAAAAATAAGACCAAAATAAAATATCAGAAACATTTAATCAAATTAATTTTTATTTAGTTTTTGCTTCATCGAATCCATTTCTAGGGAGAGTTTTTCTTGCTTCATTTTTCTCATTATCCTTAGATGTTCAAGTTCACTCTCCTCTCTTCCTATTGTTATAGAATAAATTTCCATTTCATTAGGCAATTTTAAATTATGCATGTCATTTTCATTTTTCATTTTCTGATTATGAGCCTCTACATCCCTCCGCTGCTCACTCCACAGAAGTTCCATCTTCAATTCGTTGATTTCATTTTTAGAACTCCTTCTTTTGCTAATCTTTTTTTTGTGAGTACCTTATGTTTCAGCATACTTGGAGTATGACTAGACCAATCTGTAACATGAATAATCATGAAAATTCATATGTATTCTTCATTTTTGAGAGAAATTATTTGTTCTTTATAATATATACCTATAACATTAGGAGACCCACCATTTCGTACATTTAATACAGAGCTTTGGGAAGCAGATATAGGTGGTATCTGGGAAAGTCCTTCCTCAATGTGTATTTCATTTTTTGAAATTTTCACTTCTTCAGAGTTACCTACAAATAATAAAATATCAAAATCATTCATATAATGTATTATTTTCAAAATTACTTATCTCCACATCCACTACTTGGCAAGGCTCGGAAACTTGGCCAAACAGATAATATTGGTTGGGACACTTGCCAGAATTTCATAAGCCCGCCGGTCGCCTGTCTCCACCCCCTTGTATTGGTTGGGCTCTGATGAAGCAGTATTATATAATTGTTCCACTCCAATACATGCTGCTGCACAAAATCGAATTGCAGTTTAAAATTTGATGACGCCAACTATTTCGTATAAATTGCCTTGATTCATGTCCTCACATTGGAGGTAAAATTACAAAGAGTTAATTTTCTTCGAAAAACATGAAACATGATATAGAAGTGATTTACAATAAACCTCAGAGCAGAAAAATAAATAATCAACAACCGATAGAAACTTCAAAATCTCTTTATTAACTTATTCAAGGAATTATGACTTTAATATATTATTATGATAAAGGAATAGAAAAACTTTAAATGTAAAAAGCACAAAAAACAATATTTACCTCTTCTTTAGAAGATGTACCGTCCGTGTTTATGTTCTCTATAACATCTTCGAAATTGTTACAGACAATGTCAATTAACTGATGACAGTCTGATTCGGTAAAAATTATTCTTTTGCTACGACTCATCTTGATAACTAACAGACAGATTACAAACTGTTTACTAATATAGGTACTTACTTGACAACTCGATGTCTGGAAATGAAATAATAAACAACTTCGTTTTCTGAACTGAGGTTTCAGGTTATAAAATCCAACGAGAGTATAGAGTTTTATCTTATTCTTCCTTTAACTTTCTCATCTTTTTGTGATCACCCTGTCGGGGTATAAAAAATCAACTGGGCAGTTTTGCCAACCAAAATGAATCGTTCTCAATCTACGGTTACTCAACCTAGACCGCTGCCACTACATTCGTCGTTTTTCTATCGACTACACCAAGCAGTGGCCTACGTGACCGAGTTATTGCCAGCATTTCCACCGGTTGAATACAATTCCTCAGTCTAGTATTTTCCCGTTGTACGTGATTTTTCAGTAGGTTGTGCAGTTCATCGAATGACGAAATCGACATTCCAAAATAATTCTTCGTCGTTTCTCAAATCAGGAAACAAAGTGTAAAAGGCTCCAACTTCCTCTCTCCTTTGATTAATCGGATGCATCCAAATAAGTCTATTTTTCCGTTTCCTCTTCAATCGACGACGAAATAACAATAATGCGAAAAGTTGTTTTCTGTTCATTTTTAAATACGCACCGCGTGTCAGTGATCGACTGGCGGAGGAAGCGTGGTTGTGACTTGAGACGGATATTTTACCGCCCAGTGTGTAATCCAGTGTGTAATCCAGTGTGTAAGCTCCAATTTTGTTGTACCGTTGACGGCAAGAAAACCGATCGGACTAAAACGCCAAGTGTGTCTCCGGCCAAAATCGTTTTATAATACCCAACTCAGTTCAGCCGTCGGTTGGACAACTCTCGGTTCAACCCGACTTTTATAATAACGGCCCTTGGTGTTGTCCAGAATATCGGCAGAGCAGCTGTACTTGGTATTCTTTGCGCACAACTGGAACGGTGAACAATAAAAGGTCTTCCACACTGTCTGGCTGCATTCGATCGAAATCTGAGTTAATCTGAAAAAATAAAAAACAGTCAATATTTGTAGAATTAAATTTTGAACTGAAATTATATCTCTTGGGACACCCCTTCTCTTCGATTTATATTTGTTGTTTCAATACTTACAAACATATAACTGCGTACAGTCTATCCAAATCCGAGAGGCCAGCGTAAACAAATTAGAAACGCGATTAGGACGCTCTTATTGGTCGAAAGTGGCGTTCCTGAAGCTTCGACCAATAAGAGCGAATTCTGACTAGAGGGAAGTTGGTTGACAAAATCAAAAACCTCATTCACATATGTGGGGACGCAGAACCAAAGAGAAAGAGACGAAAAGTTATGAAAGATTATGTAGACAATGAAACAATTTGTGCTGGTGAAGGTACTTCTTCAACCCTAGAAAAAAATCCCGATTTCATTTGGCAACAAGTCAATTCGGAACCCTGGGATGAAGTTATCCGAAAATGGTCGAACACCTTCCACCTGAGATAGAGGATGGATTCGTCGAAGACTAAAGAATTTTCCAGATATGGTCCATTTTGAAGGACCTACAGTCTATCCAAATCCGAGAGGCCAGCGTAAACAAATTAGAAGCGCGTCCTAATAGCTCTTATTGGTCGAAAGTGGCGTTCCTGAAGCTTCGACCAATAAGAGCGTCCTAATCGCGTTTCTAGTTTGTTTACGCTGGCCTTTCGGATTTGGATAGACTGTAGGTCCTTCAAAATGGGCCATATCTGGAAAATTCTTTAGTCTTCGACGAATCCATCCTCTATCTCAGGTGGAAGGTGTTCGACCATTTTCGGATAGCTTCATCCCAGGGTTCCGAATTGACTTGTAGCCTAATGAAATCGGGATTTTCTTCTAGGGTTGAAGAAGTACCTTCACCAGCACAAATTGTTTCATTGTTTACATAATCTTTCATAACTTTTCGTCTCTTTCTCTTTGGTTCTGCGTCCCCACATATGTGAATGAGGTTTTTGATTTTGTCAACCAACTTCCCTCTAGCCAGAATTCATTTCCCATTAGGGAAATCCCTTTTCTTAACAGTGGAACGAAATGATTTGTTTCGTTTGGGAACAAAGTTATGATTTTCGCTTCTAGTTTGTTATATTCTTCATTTCTCAGTAGGATGAAAACAAAATACATTATAATCTTGACTGTTTTCAGGCTGAAATCAATTAAAACATACTGTTTGTTGACATAAGTGTAAAGGTGTTCTACTATGATGTCCACAAGTCGATTTTTTCTCGTCTTGTCGAATATGTCATTGACCTCATAGTACTTCAGTACACTTGAACCCATTAAGCTCGTTTGCAGAAGTGTATTGAAGTCAAAATCAGTGAACTGACTTTTGAACATCTCACCGACATCGTTCCATTCAAAAGCATTCTCGTCATCAATAATTGATAGGGTACTCGCAACTGAAGATGAACTGCAGCTTGTATTATCCGGAGGACAATTTTCGATATTCTGAAAATGAATCAGATTGAATTCAAATCTGAATCTGAATTTTTTATGGAAAATAACTTGGTTTTATAGATTTTTCATCATCCTGCGGATATTTTTCAAACATTCTCCTTGATTGGAGCATATAGGTAAACCACCCAGTTATTGGACACTTGGGGAAATTTCAGAATTTGAACCCAAGTGAATTTTTTTGATCCTACATATTTTTATTTTTAGTAATTCATTTAACACGTTCGCTGCGGCACGGGGTCTATTTGTCCCGTACTGGACTTTCCGTTGGGGCGGAGGCAAAATCGCTGAAACGTCCTCCCAGACGGAAGGCTTATTTCAGTATTTTTCGACTAGCACTAGGGAAAATGTTTATGGAATTCTACCTCATTTATGGTCAAATATCGTACGGGACATATATGCCCCGTACCGCCTGATTGTACGTTTTCTTCCCTGGGGGCGGTACGGGGTCCAGTGACAAGTCGCGACAAGACACGGGCAATCGTATTCTCAACAGCGTAAAACTGTTCCAGTAGATTAGTATTCGACCAGAGTGCGTGGAGTGAGTTAGGTGCGATGTCTAGAGGTGCAAAAATTTTATCTTTTGCCCTAGCTCAGAATAACGGAAGTTCTGAGGCGGAATTTGAAGACGACTCCGATGATTCTATTAGAGACAAAAATTATGAACCAAGTTCAGAAGATGGCGAAGGAGATGAAGCTGACGAAAATGTCGATGACATTGCTGAATCGGAAAGAAATGAAACTGACGCACGTAATCCAACAGAAGAAGTAGAAATGTGGACAAAAATAAAAGAATCCGCTGCTATAAAATTTTACGCCAGTCCATGTCAAGTAGAGATGCTGATAATAAAGTCGAAAAAGTTTATACTTTCTGTATGGAATGCGAAGGCAATTCTGGGTATTACCTGCCCTTCTTCAATCAGGCGCACGCAGCTCAAGCTCCTGAAGCGGTTTTGGGACTATTTTTTTGTTTTATTTAAAATTTTCTTTTCATATTTTGAGTAAGAAATATGTTTGTGATATTATTTCAGAATTAAGTAAGTCTTGTGTTCGAAATACTAATGTCTCAAAAGTAACCCTACAACTGACCACCATGGTGGCGAAACGGGACGTAGGAGACCCGTCCTGCGCTTGCACTCTGTTCGAAATTCCATCACCTTGCAACTCGCAAAATCGCACTCCTCTTATACTTTTTCCCATTTCAGTAGAGCGTGATATATAGTGGCACCTGTACGGGACACATACGTCCCGTAACGCACAAACGGAATGTAGCATACGGGTCAAATAGACCCCGTAACGCACACACGGAAAGTCGCAAAAATATCATGCTGCAGCGAACGTGTTAATACATTTATTTAATACATTTTTAATACACTTACATTCAATACATTTTCAACATACACTTCAATATAAGCTTAGTTTACAGTGTCTAACCCATCGAGAACAAAGACTCACGTAGGCAATGCCTGTTTTGTGGTCCACGCTCCTCGATGTGGCTACACAAAGTTTACACCAACAAAAAAAATGAAAGTGTACACAGAATCGAGAGAAAACTGCAGGTATATGCAAAAAGATACCTTCATAAACAGGGGGTTCGTGTAGCGAGCAGAGCGAACATGGGAGTCAAAACAGATATTACAGAAGACAGAGAAAACACAATCATTCAGTTATCCGCATCTAGAAGATGTTTTAAGTACTCAAATTTGCGAGAAGCAAATCTTTTACTTGCTTTTTATACTGTAGGAATCGTAACTTTTTAATACCATCGGGTAATATGTTGAATAACTTGGGCCCAAAATAGAGCAGAGATCTTTGGGAAATACTTTTTTTAATGAAGGAACATTGATATTACTAGCGGTTCTCGTTGCCCTCGTGTTCTGAAGTGAAAATTTAGCAGTGTTGTGATACATCTAGATTAGACATTGAAAACAATAAATAGATCTAAGTTTGCGTACCCTGGCCTCCTTATACAACAGCTCAGTAGAATATAGTCTGTGCCTTTTATACATTATTTCAATGAGTGTATTCTAGGCAATTTCCAGCATTTTCAAAGCGTTATTATAGGCGCCACCCCAGACCACCAAACCATATCTCAACACAGATTCTACAAGTGCATAATAAAGTAGGTTAATTCTGTTTTTCGTGAGTGCATTTCGAATGTTATGGAATTTATTAAAAAGAGTTCTGATATGCGAAAAAGGTTCTCATAAATTGCTTAATCCGTCATCTTCAAGCCAGCTCATTCTCATTATCTTTTCAATTGAGAGATTTTTCTACTGAAACAAACAAGTGGTTCATGACGAAAAACTTAGTTATTGAACATCACAACGTTTCATTTATTTCCAACGAAACAATTGAGTTGATATGATTCAAAGAATTCATGTTCATTTTAATTTTATTATTTATTATATCCTTCAAATAAGTCAGTTATTTCTGCCATTTACAAATTACAAATCTCTAACGTTCTCGATTTATCAATTCAAACTTCTGTTTTTCTGATAGTTAAGTAGTTTGCATGAAACAAAAACTCTATCACTGTAAACGTTGTGTTTGAATGATAAAATTGTTCTCAGCTCAACACTATTCTGTTCAATCGGTTTGCACCTCATAGCACATAAACATATTTTACTGTATAACTATTGATGTACATAGTAGACTTCTGAATTTTTTACATATTCCCTAATATCAGTTTGTACTTCTCTTTCATACAATTGCACTGTTCTGACTTTTCATTATCATTCTCAACGTTCTCTCATTCACTTATCATCAATAGATTTTCTCAATTATTGTAAATAGAATCACTCTGTTTAGATGTTGTAAATTGTATTCAATTTTGCTTCATGCAAGTGTCTTCTCTACCATTCGTTTGTACTTCTCTTTCATACAATTGCAATGTTCTGACTTCTCATTATCATTCTCAAAGTTCTCTCACGCACTTCTCAGTTATCATAAATAGATTTTCTCAATTATTGTAAATAGAATCACTCTGTTTAGATGTTGTAAATTGTATTTCATTTTACTTCATGCGAGTGTCTACTCATACTGTTCTGAACTTTCTCTATTCTCATTCTCAAAGTTCTCTCATTCACTTCTCACCTACATATTGTAGAATCAGTTGCTGATTCTAGGGTAGTTTGTATGGGGATGGAGGAAAAAGGTGGAGATTTCACTGTCAACCGTTTATTGAACTAGCTAACTGCGGTCAGTTGTTGTGGTTTATATATAACAATTAATACAATTAGTAAACAATATAGTCGTTCTCTACTACTACTGATAATGATTCACCGTCGCGACCTTGCTTACCTGCACATTCTTTATTTCGTTTATTTGTTGCAAGGCCAGACGATGTTACAATGAAAATAGTCTGATTAAACTAACCTTCTAATATTGTGATATTTTTCAACAATTACGGATCCATACGTGATGATCCGCATATTAGATTATATTATGATTATGACGAAATGTTCCTTGGATGAATTGGGTTTTTTGTTAAGTCCATTTTTTGACTTAACACTTATCATGAATAGATTTTCTCAATTATTGTAAATAGAATCACTCTGTTTAGATGTTGTAAATTGTATTTCATGTTACTTCATGCGAGTGTCTACTCATACTGTTCTGAATTTTCTCTTTTCTCATTCTCAAAGTTCTCTCATTCACTTCTCACTTATTGTAAATAGATTTTCTCAATATTGTAAATACAATCACTTGTTTAGATGTTGTAATTTGATAATTTTACTTCATGCGAGTGTCTATTCATAATGTGAAGTGTTTGATGTACGATAAAGATTTTTTTTCATCATCTTCAACTCAATCATTTGGTAACAGTTCAGATTTAAGTAATTGCCAAAAAATCTCAACACCCTGATTTTTGAACATTGACCAACCTCCTGAATCGAGAATCTCGAGTTATTTTTTCCTTAGGAGGAATGAGAAAAGGGAGGCTCATCAATTTATTAATTGTTCTGGCACATAATTATTGAAATCTGTAAAATGCTGGTTAGAGGTGTGCTCAATCCTGACCTTCATTATCCGACCTAGGTTCTCCAGGATATCGGCAGAGCAGCTGTCCTTGATATTCTTCGCGCACAACTGGAACTATAAAAGGTCTCCCACTTTTTAAAATAAGTTGACTGATCTGTCTGGCTGCATTCGATCGAAATCTGAGTTAATCTGAAAAAAATTGAAAGCAATCAATATTCTGTAGAATCGAAT
This sequence comes from Propylea japonica, assembly GCA_013421045.1. Classification (NCBI taxonomy): domain Eukaryota; kingdom Metazoa; phylum Arthropoda; class Insecta; order Coleoptera; family Coccinellidae; genus Propylea; species Propylea japonica. Next base: position 13,702 of record JACDNR010000115.1, on the reverse strand, counting down.
TAAATTTTAAACTAAAATTATATCTCTTGGTACTCCCACTCTCATCAATTTATATTTGTTGTTTCAATACTTACCAACATATAACTGCATAGGTCCTTCAAAATGGGCCATGTCTGGAAAATTTCCTGAACATTCTTTTTTTTGTCCCAGGGTTCCGAATTGACTTGAAGCCGAATGAAATCGGGATTTTTTTTTAGGGTTGAACAATTACCTTCACCAGCACAAATTGTTTCATTGTCTACATGATCTTCCATAATTCCACGTTTGTAAATGAGGTTTTTTACCTTGTTAACCAACTTCTTTCTAGCCAGAATGTGAAACCAAATAAGTTTCCATTGTTTCGTTTGGGAACAAAGATGTGATTTTCTCTGCTAGTTTGTTATTTTCTGCATTTCTCAGTAAGCTGAAAACAAAGTACATTATACTCTTGACTGTTTTGATGCTGAAATCAATCTAAACATACTGTTTGATGACATAAGTGTAAAAGTAATATACAATTATGTCCACAAGTCGATTTTTTCCCGTTGTTACGTGTGAATTTCGGTAGAAATTAAATTTTCAAATTTGGTGCCATATGACCATTATAATATATAAGAGCTCGAACGAAATCGTGGTTACCCATGTGTGGCATATGCGCTTCTGTCGATTCTTCTTCAATATTTTTCATTTCATTTTATGATTTATTTGATGTCAATCAAGTGGCTCGAGAGAAAGTTAATTGTTGGTTGTTTTTGAAACTTACCATTTTGGGATTGGATAACTTGTCTCGATTATTTCAAGGTTTTTGAAATCTCTGTATAGAGGATTGAATTGAAGTCACTTTCAATAAACCCCAACAATAACCAGGGTGAGTTTAAATTATTGATATTAATGAAGGAGGCTCTACAGGACATATTTGTTGTTGCAGGGTTTTTTTGTTTATGCTTAGTTGCATGTACTCGCTTATATTCGATTGAATGAATTGTATGCTGGATGGGTTTATTGCGTTATCTGTATGCTGATCAAGTCCACTCCAAGAATTTATAAAAAGACATTTTGTGAAAACTTACCTACCTACTATTGGTTAGTAGGATATATATGTATGTAATCTGTATGCCAATTTTGACTAGTATAAAATTAAGTTAATAATAACACTGTTAGAAAGGATTCATAAAAAAATTAATATACAGTATTCATGTAAAATGTTGAATATATTTGAGTTTCAGATATATAATACAATAAATTGATTGGAAATTTAGATACATAGCAAAATTGAGTTTAACTTCATATTTTTTTCACACTCCTGCCTCCACGAAAATTATTACACTGCTGGTTTCGTTGATAAAGTCCAGTTATTTGGTAATTCGGTATAAAGGTGACTAGGCAATAAATTACCTGGCGCCCTTGAGAGAGATTTTTTGCATATTTCGAGGAGAAAAGAACCACATTTATTTTTTCTTTTTCGTTTGTCTGAGCTAGCTGGGCACTTTTTTTGTCACGGGATTCTTGTTAATGAGGCTAACAATTTGCATAAATAAATCCATTACACCGTGTTGTCGAATATGTCATTGACCTCATAGTACTTCAGTACACTTGCATACATGAAGCTCGTTAGTTCGTTACATTCAAAAGCATTCTCTCCATCAATAGAATTGATTGAGATTGAATTCAAACGTCTGAAACTTTTATGGAAAATAACTTGGTTCTATAGATTTGTCATCATCCTGCGGATATTTCTCAAATTTTCTCCTTGATTGGAGCATATAGGTATACCACCCAGTTATTGGATACTTAACCCTATATAACGAGACTTTTTTCAAAACAAGTCATTACGGGTCTTTCATTTTACGGAAGAAAAATTTTGCGAAAAAACTGACGGGAAGTGTTGAAAACTCTTCATTACAAAATGAAAAACTAAAATAAATTAAAAAAATTTGAACTTCTATACATCATCGCTGCATTTTGGCAAATATCTCGGCGGTGCTCCCTGCAGATCGGATTGTTCACAATATAAGTTGACTCAAAGCTATCATATACTGGTATCTCGAAAAAGGTTTCTCTCTCCTCTTCAAAGTATTTGTTGAATAAATCACAAACGAGTTGATGCAGCCCATATTTATTTTACCATATAGCACACACAAGGGCCATCTTCTAGTTTTTCTGCTGCAGCTCATGTTGGTGCACAATTGGTCTACAATTTTGTATGTGAGTTATTTATTTTTTGCTAAGATTTGCAAATTTTTGTCTACACTTTTCTGCAATGTTACTTCCCAAATAAAAACCCTGGATGGATGGATTACATTTTCATTAATTCTGAAGCCCACTGCATGTAGAGATTTCTCCATCCTTTCATAAACTTTCCAAACTTTGACAAACAAACGAACACAACAAACCGAAATCACTCTTTGCAATGGCGGTGTAGATAAACAAATGATAAACAATGCTACAGAAGCGGGGAAATAGAAGGAGCTAGAACAACTAACCAGAGAACGGACCGTGCTTCAGAGCACGGTTCAAGTTTCGGACAACCGTTCCTTAAACGGCTGATTTATGACGTCATCAATTTATTATTCGAATGCGGTTGGTGCAAAAATGACAGACCAATCTATGAACCAACCGGAAATCAACATCACTATAATAAATATTTATATTCTGGTGTAAACTTTAATTTAAACAAACGATACTGTGAGTTGCTCATTCCGATAGAAATTGAATAATGTGACTAGAATTATAAATTTGTAGATTTTGCATGAGAAACGACAAGATAAAAAATTTTCAAAGCACACTACGATGTTACAATCATTTATAAAGACCCCGTATAATTATCCATATTAATAAATAGGATCTATGGTTACCGTTAAAATGCCAGATCTATTAAACGACTGCACCAAATTAGACATTTTTTTTGTTGTGTTCATTATTGTTAGGGCAAGGTTTGTATAACAAAATATTGAAAAAAATTGTTCGGAAAAAAATTAAGAGCTTTCCTTTTCTTCTTCTTCTTTTTCTTTTTTTTGAGTTGCCTGATCTTATCATAGAGTACTTATGTTTATGTTATACTAAGGCTCTAAAAAGAGGAGTATACCAGACAGCCATGCTGGGTCCAACCACAGACTCGAAAATTACAGAACAATTCGAATGAAATGAAATCTGTAATCGAATAAATGAAATCTGTAATCAAATGAGGTTTTAATCCTGTAATGTTGGTGCATAACCCCGATAGATGGCGATGAAAATTTGCGAGTGATCTGTAATTTTCGAGTCTATGGTTGGACCCAGTCAGCCTGTCTGGGATACCTATCTTTCTAGTGCTCTAGTTATACTGATTTTGACATTTGAACAAAAAGTGAAGTTTCATCTAGTGAAACGAAAATTTTAAATTTTAATTAGAAATAACGTATGAACTAGCATATTATACAACAATTTTCACTCAAAGGTACCATACGAGGTAGGTTCTATATTCGAGTTTGTGTACTATGATATCATGAAATATGTGATATATGTATTATTATATTAATTCTACTATTGTTATTCAAGAAGAGGATATTTGCAGTTCAGATATATCTATAGAAAATGACCAATATAAAGTTACTACATTTTCAACCCAAGAAAAGGAAACTACTAGGTTCAGATGAAGGTCTCAAGGAGAAGCAAGGAACCAACGAAGATAAGTACCGTTGAACTCCTCGCATAGAAGTGGATATTTGCATTTCAGATAGATTGATACAAAATGGTGACAGCAGTGAATCTATCCGGTGAATAGAAGAACACTGTTGAAAAATCGAAGCCTTTGGGGACATGTGAGTGTTCAGAATATATGAACGATTAATCTAAGTATAATATGATTTTTGAATGTTGATTTGGTAGGTAAGAAAACTCCAAGTGTTGCTCTGTAAATAGAGTTTTTATTTTAAACTCAAATTCAATTAACATTAAACCATATTTACTTGTAAATAGAGAAACGACAATTTAAGTTTATCCTTTCTACCAATATTTGCTATTTACAGGCCAAATTCAATCATTCAACAAAATCCATTTGAAATTTCGATATCTAATTGAGATGTTTTCTATACATAATGTCTAGAAGACATCCTTTAGATGCATTATCAAAGACCTGAAAAATATTTTATATCCTGCAGATATCCAAAAATTTATAGCTTTTTGATCACACCTCCAAAAGCCGTATATTAAATATCGAAGTTTAAAATCGTGGAGGAGGTATTTTATTTAACGTTTAATGAACATCTTTTGTTTTACGTCTATTAGACATCAACATTTGGCTCTTTTTTGTCATCTAAAATACATCGATAAAACATCTAACTCATATGGTCATAAAACAGTAGATTGATTGACATTTTTTAGATATATACTGTATATATTGTCTTTAAACGTACGGTTTTTAATGTCTCAAATATGTCGATATCGATGGTTCAACCGTTAATATTAATTTTGCCTTGGTTTTTGCCAATAGAAGGGAGTCCGATTCACTGCCACTGATACATTTGCTTAGTCCTTCAAGCACAAGCACGTTTTCAATGGTGAACACCCATTCTTGATAATTTTCGCGTCCGGCTAGCTTGGGCACACTCGCGAAATAATTAATGGCCATATTGGGCTGTTTCATAATATTTGTCTGTTCACAACACTATTTCACAATATATCACTAAACACGTGGTATATAACGTCCTGGGCCAATAACCTCTTATAAAACACAATAAAGAAACACACACTTTGTTCTATTCACAGACTTTAATGATTAAGAGAAATAAAATATGAAATAACTGTGTTGTGAGTAACCAAACTACTAAACATAATATAATACAACCTTAAGCCGGGTTCTCAGAGCTTCGACGTGTAGCTCGCTACACTTATTCCACCAATCAGAGAATATAAACACAACTTCCCCTTACCACCTTCACTTCAATTCTGGAATTCGAAATTCTGCGGCGATTCCCCTCTTGTAGTTGAACTGTATACGCTTTCTTAAAAGTCACTCGACACTGGCCCGTGACAATTGTCACATGCGACAATTTCTACTCGAGATTCAAGAATCGGCCCCCTGGGGGTCGATTCTTGAATCGATGTCGAATTCGACTATCGCCATATGTCGACCAACTTCCATGAAACCTATTCTTGAAAGTTCTACTCGACAATTTCGTTCGACAATCAGCGGATTAATACGACATTGAATTGTCGAAGGACTTCTGATTGTATGCGCATGATTTCGGAGAGGTTAGATAAATATTTATATTGTTTATTTTACTCAATTCAATATTTTTAGGGTTGATTATGAGCTACCAAATGAATGAACTCATGATTCATATAAGAATTGGACCTCAGGATTGCCTATATTCAATTATTGTTCAACCGAAAGAATTGATAATTAGTGGAATGTACTAGAGTGTGTTAGTTGATTCTCTATTTTTCTGTTCTGAATAATGTCTGACCAGAATGATGGACTTATTTCCTAGCGATAACATTTTCAATATTCATCCTTATTCATGAAACAAACGATAGACCTTTTTGTTTAGTAGGTATTAGTACGAGAAGTTTTCAATGAGAATATCTTATATTTATCATCTCTATACCTTCATACTGTTAATCACAGAACATATAAAAACTCACAACCTACAAAATTCTAAGGTGTTTTACAAGTCAAGGGAAGTATACCATCAAGGTCCAATTTCTCGTATTAGCAAAGATATTGTTTCTAAGTCTGAAAATATGAATAAATTGTTGATATTCTGTCAGTAGGTCATGTTTTCCAATGTAAGTAACTAAGACAAGACTCTTGGTAAGATTTTTTTCAGAAAATTTCAATTTGGATGGATATGGTATGGTATAACAAATGTTGAAGAGGAAAAGAAATCATTGGACCAACCTAAAATTCGCTCTACTTTATGAAACTTAATGGTCGTGTTCTCAAAATTCAAATGTATTAATGATCTAACAATTTGGAGTTATGAATTATGAAGTACTTGTGTGTATCGACTTAGAGCACTTAACTTTTAAAAAAGATTCTCATGCTTAATGTTGGCAAAAATGTTACATTTCATAAAGCCTCTTCAAAAAAGTGGACAGAAAATGAATTATATGGCTCTTCAAATTGACTTGGATCATATCGAATTGCATAGCTGCAATTTTAAGAAATTTTTCTACATACTATATTGATGCAGAAATAATTCATCAATCCAATGTTCTGTGACGAAAAAAAATTATGATGAAACAAAATATTTCAGTTAAAATTTTATATATTGAATTACTCCTTGAATGCGATTTTATATCATGTAGCTTGCGATAACTATTCCGCATTTGTACATTTTTTTTGCAGTTGTCCGCATTAATTGTTAATTTTTTTATGAGATATAAATTGTTATTTATATCTTGTTTTCAATAAACATAACAAATAATTCAATTTAATTGTTCTGTCGTTGAAGTGGATGTAAAAAAGTAGGAAAGATTGTGGGTCCATAATTCATTTCAAAATCGTAGGCACTCACGCATTGATTGTTCGTGACTTCCTTTGTCTAAGGTTCGTGATATCTCTACCAATGCGACAATTATTGGTAAATGTCGAGTGACTTCCAAAAAGCGTATTCTTGAACTTCAATCGACTTTCAAAATGTTATGGCCAATAGTAAACTATGGCAACAATGTAAACTTTGTTAAATAAGTAAAAATTAGATTGCATTCCGAAATTAGGTATGTGTACTAATATTTTTCGTCATTTTTAATATTTTTATATTATTTCCACATCGGGAAGTGTACAATAAAATGAAAGAATATATTGTAAAATAATAGTATTCCAGTCGACATTTGGCGAATGTCGACCAACTTGGAAGCTATTCTTGAATGTCGATCTCGACATATTTCGTTTCACATTGCATCGAGTGGTAAAAGCTATGCGGCATCGAATTTTCGATGGCATTTGGCTGATAATGCGCATGTTTGTAGCGTTTGTTTTTATGTGTAATGTCAGTCATTTGTTTATGTTTGCGAGACGTTTGATTTGATTTTTGGAATAATTCACATTTTGAGAGTATCTCTTATCTATGATTTTGAGGTCGAAATGGCAAATACACCTTTGAGAAACCTTGCTATTAGTATTGAAAACTTGGAAAATCAAGAGGAAGCAGCCATACCCCGACAAAATTTTTCGGCTTTGGATCCATTTGAGTTGAATGATAGAGAATTTCGAAAAAACTTTAGATTAACCAAGGATTTAGTTTGCGAACTAATCGCGTTGCTGTCAGCTATTGTTGATGAAGCTACACGATCATCATCTCTGAGTGTAAGAAAGAAGGTATGTTACTTCCCCATTATATGTTGTACCTATTGTGACTACTATTTCTTTTATTTGATAGGTTTTAGTAGCCTTGAATTTTTATGCTACTGGAAGTTATCAGACAACAGTGGGTGAAAATATTTATCTAAGTGTATCACAGCCTTCAGTTAGTAGATGTGTTAAAGATGTAACGGAGGCATTGAATCGACCAGAAATTTTCAATCAATGGGTGAAATTTCCCACAGATCTGGAACAATTGAATACTTTAAGACAGGGGTAAGAAAAACTATGAATATGTTTGATTCGTGATTTAAAAGTATCATTTCAGTTTTTACAATAAGTACGAGATTCCTGGAGTAGTTGGTTGTATTGATTGCACCCATATAGCCATTGTGCCTCCTCCAAGAGAGGAAGAAAATATTTATGTCAATAGAAAAAACTACCATTCAATTAATGTACAGCTGGTAAGATATTTTTATTTAAGTGGTCAATTATAATGTGTTTCAGAATCATCAAATGCCAATGTATGATACATCGCAAAATTAATGATATGAGAAAAACTGTGTCTTCCTTTGAAATAAGGCTCTACAGAGTGCGAATGATTGGATTTGTTTTGAGAATATTTTTATTATTTCTAGATATGTGATCATGACCTAAGAATACTTAATGTGAATGCAAAATTCCCTGGTAGCACCCATGATTCTCATATTTGGAATTCAAGTAATGTCGAGCGACTACTCAGGGAAATCTATAACAGAATGGGTGAAGGTTTTTTCTTATTAGGTACGTGCAATAAAAAAAAGTATACTCAAAATATCCATTATTATTAATTTTAGGGGATTCTGGTTATCCTTTAAGACCTTGGCTTTTTACTCCACTGCAGAATCCACAAGGGGAGATAGAGCAGAATTATAACAATAAACAAAAACTTGCTAGAGCTACTATTGAGCGGTGCAATGGTGTTCTAAAGAATCGTTTCCGCTGTTTGTTGAAAGATAGAGTTTTACATTTTTCCTCAACAATGTGCTCAAAAATTACTAATGCTTGTGTTGTGCTACACAATATGTGCATTCATAATAATGTGGAATTAGAAGATGAGGAACTGAATTTTGAATTTGAGGTTGATGTAGATCCTCAAGTTTTTGAAAACGCAACTGAACGAATGAATCCAGATTTGGTAGCTGGCAGAGGGATTCAAAGGCAACTGATGAACAGGTTACGAAGAAGATAGTTGAAAAATAAATTTTTGTGTAATGAATAAATAGTTTTATATCATTTTTAAGACTGATTTTATAGAACGATTTTATTTTAATATTATTGCAAAATGTTTCTGCTTGAAAATTTCAGTACACAAATTAAAATAAGGTTAAAGGAACATAACTTTTATTGATTAGAAATTAAAATAAATAAAAAATATTAGGAACTCATACAAATTAGTTGATAACAATGAAAAATATAATAAAAATAAACGAATAAAAATAATTTAAAAAAGATTTGAACACTTTACAAACTAGCGACTAACTTTCATTGTTTATGAAATTAAAATAAATAAAAAATATTAGGAACTCATACAAATTATTTAATAACAATGAAAAATATAATAAAAATAAACGAATAAACATAATTTAAAAATGATTTGAACACTCTTACAAACTAGCGACTAACTTTTATTGATTATGAAATTAAAATAAATAAAAAATATTAGGAACTCACACAAATTATTTAATAACAATGAAAAATATAATAAAAATAAACGAATAAACATAATTTAAAAAAGATTTGAACACTCTTACAAACTAGCGACTAACTTTTATTGATTATAAAATTGAAATAAATAAAAAATATTAGGAACTAATACAAATCAGTCAATAACAATGAAAAATATAATAAAAATAAACGAATAAAGAACATTTAAAAAAGATTTCAACAGAAACTCCTACAAACTAGCGACTAACGAAAAATATTATACAAATAAACAAAATTTTAACTTTTCCTAGCAATTTGCTCAACTGCTACGACAAGCCGTTCCAATAATGCTAGTTGGCGATCATAATAGTTTTTCCTGATTTCCACATCTTGTTTGGATATTTCTGCCAGAGCAGTTGAGGCAATTGCAGATGTTGTCAATCGATCTGCCTTTGATAATCTCCTCCTTTCGGCAGCTGGAACGTAAGGCGTGCTAGCTGCAGCTGGCAATGGTACCTCTCTTATATTTTAATTGTGGTCATCCACAACCACATCTATTTTACAGCTACTATCTGGGAACATAAAATTTGTGAAGGATTCCTCCACGTTGTTGTTCCCTTCCAATAGCTGTGGGTTCATCTGTTCAATAATCAGTCTTTCTGATTGCGTAAGTAATTCCACAGGAGGTCCACCTCCTGTACCCCGCATATAATTGTTTTCCTTGGCTTTTTTAGACTTAGCCTTACTACTCATATCTTGCCAAGTCTGAAATAAATAAATGTACTTTTAAACCATGAAAGTGAAAAATTACAAAAATATTTACCTTTCTCCATTGTTTCCAGTCTTTGCTGGCACCTGGGGTGGCATTTAGAATCTCGCTTATTTCTTTCCATCTTCTTTCACTTTCTTTAAATGTGAAAGAATTTGAAAATTTTCCTTTGTTAAGCTGACTATCAGCTAAAACTAACTCTGTTAGTTTCGATTTTTGTTCTTGCGTACAATAAACTTTAGTTTCCATTATTTTATTTTAAATATATATAAACACTAATCTAATAAAACAGATAATTATCACAGATCGATAATACACTAGTTAACAAATAAAAATACTTAAAAATCTAAACTAACAACTAAACTAATATATCTTAACGCTTTGTCTTCAAATCAAATCATCGAACACAGAACATCGAAGATGAACGCATTCTTTGCGAAAATGCTCATAAAGTTAAGCGCTGTTGCCATAGTTAACTATTCGCTAAAATTTTGAAGTGTCGAATGACGTTCAAGAATACGCTTTGTTAAAAGTCACTCGACACTGGCCCGTGACAATTGTCACATGCGACAATTTCTACTCGAGATTCAAGAATCGTCCCCCAGGGGGTCGAATCTTGAATCGATGTCGAATTCGACTATCGCCATATGTCGACCAACTTCGATGAAACCTATTCTTGAAAGTTCTACTCGACAATTTCGTTCGACAATCAGCGGATTAATACGACATTGAATTGTCGAAGGACTTCTGATTGTATGCGCTGAACCAACTTTACATCGGATTTCTGCCACACTTCTGTCATTTCTAGTATTTCTATGCTTCTGGTCAGCTGGTTTTGTAGTAAACAAAGTTAGTTTCACCACGTGTATTCAGTATTTTAGTGTTTTAAATTTTGAACTATTTCTATTTTATACGGCAACTTCCATCCACAATTCAGGTAAATATTATTAATTTATGTGAGGATATTGAAATTTACCCTTGTTTATTACTACGCAGGAGGGAGATATTTTATAAAGTTGTTTTTTTTTCAGAATGGAGTATGTTACAGCATTGTATTTGTGGAGAAAGGCACGACAAGAGAGAGAATTGAAAGAACAGAACAGAATAAGTAGGAGAAGACGGTGAGTAATTCTTTATTTAGTTATTTGGTAATATTCAGCTTAAGATAAACTTCTATTTAGATTTTGGGTTCGTCCGATTTTCCGAAGAAGAATCGATCTGGGTGCAGGACAGACATTGGTGGAGGAAATGAAGCTGAACCCAGACAACAAAATTTACTCCTTCTTCCGCATGAATTCTGATTTATCTCACAAATTGTTGGAGTTGGTTGGTCCCCATTTGGAGAGGTCAGATTTGGGTAGAGCCCCAATTGACCCACAAACTCGCCTGGCAATTACTTTGAGGTAGGTTTAGAATGATTTGTTGTCATTTTTCGACCAGTAATTCTTCCTTGGTATCTTGTTCACTACCATGTTGATTAAATGAACTTTATATTGATATTTTAGTACCAAATCTTCATTTGTCTTCATATTACAGATATCTTGCATCAGGAGACAGCATGGCAAGCCTTTCCTTTGCGTTCAGGGTAGGGAGATCAACAGTGACAGAAATAATTTCTTCTACCCTGCAAGTGCTCTGGAATGTGCTTCAACCAGAGGTCCTGTCTCCACCACAGCAAGAAGATTTTAAAGAAATTGCCCAGGGTTTTAGAACAATGTGGCACTACCCCAATTGTATAGGTGCCATTGATGGAAAGCATGTTACAATACAGGTAAATTTTTTACTTAGGTTTTTATTAATATGACGTCTAAATTGAAATAATCTATTTCAGGCTCCACCGAACTCAGGCAGCAGCTTTTTTAATTATAAAGGAGCCCACTCAATTGTGTTGATGGCTGTGGTGAACTACAGATATGAATTTATGATGGTGGGCATCGGGGCGCAAGGAAGGCAAAGTGATGGTGGAATATTCAGAAATTCAATGATAGGTAGAAAGTTGATTGAAGGGTCATTGAATATTCCACCACCACAAGAAATTTCTGAGGGAAGAGTTTTACCCCATGTAATTGTTGGAAATGAAGCCTTCCCTCTCCTGAAAAATTTGATGCGCCCCTATTCAAGTCGAGATTTGGACATGGAAAAAGAAATATACAACTACAGGCATTCAAGGGCCAGAAGAGTATCAGAAAATGCTTTTTGAATTTTGGTTTCTCGGTGGAGAATATTTTCTCGACCCATAAATTCAAAATTGGAAACTGTCGAGAAAATAATTCAGACCACCGTGTGTCACCAGTGTGAATACAGCCGAACGACCCAGCCGAAGATGACCTTGAAATCATCGCACGCTAGCGGACGATAGGGCGGATATCTATGCAAACAGAAACGAACGCTCGCGTTGAAGCAATAGTAAAAAATTAATATCTACAGAACTGTACGAAGGATCGGTTTCAAATTTGGTGTGAATGTTGAAGAGAAACTACTGTTAAAAATTGCATCCACACCTTTCACTCATACCTCAAGGAAACAGAGGGTGGGACGTACCAATCTGAAAAATTCGATTTCTCGAAAACTGCACATAGAATCGATACGAGATTTAGTATGAATGCAGATTTGAGAACAACAGCAGAAAAAAAACTACATACACGTCATCCACTTGCACCCCCAGGAGGTGGGGGGTGGTCATATGAAAAATCAAAAAATTCGATTTCTCGAAAACTGTACATAGCATCGATACGAAATTTGGTGTTAATGTTTAGGAACAACAGCAGAAAAAAAACTACATTCGCGTCATCCACTTGCACCCCCAGGGGGGGGGGGTGGATATATGAAAAATCAGAAAATTCGATTTCTCGAAAACTGTACATAGAATCGATATGAAATTTGGTATGCAAATTTGGAAACAACAACAGAAAAAAACTACATACACGTCATCCACTTGCACCCCCAAGGGTGGGGGGTGGACATATGAAAAATCAAAAAATTCGATTTCTCGAAAACTGTACATAGAATCGATACGAAATTTGTGTGTGCAGGTTAAGGAACAATAACAGAAAAATACTACATACCCGTCATCCACTTGCACCCCAGGGGGTGGGGGGTGGACATATGAAAAATCAAAAACTTCGATTTCTCGGAAAACTGTACATAGAATCGATACGAAATTTGGTGTGCAGGTTTGGGAACAACAACAGAAAAAAACTACATACACGTCATCCACTTGCATCCCCAGAGGTGGGGGGTGGACATATGAAAAACCAAAAAATTCGATTTCTCGAAAACTGTACATAGAATCGATACGAAATTTGGTGTGCAGCTCAAGGAACAACACAGCAAAAAAAAACTACATACCCGTCATCCACTTGCAACCCCTAGGGGGTGGGGGTGGACATATGAAAATACAAAAATTCGATTTCTCGAAAACTGTACATAGAATCGATACGAAATTTGGTGTGCAGGTTAAGGAACAACAGCAGAAAAAAAACTACATACCGTCATCCACTTGCACCCTCAGGGGGTGGGGGGGGACATATGAAAAACCAAAAAATTCGATTTCTCGAAAACTGTACATAGAATCGATACGAAATTTGGTGTGCAGCTAAAGGAACAACAGCAGAAAAAAACTACATACACCGTCATCCACTTGCACCCCCAGGGGGTGGGGGTGGACATATGAAAAACCAAAAAATTCGATTTCTCGAAAACTGTACATAGAATCGATACGAAATTTGGTGTGCAGGTTAAGGAACAACAGCAGAAAAAAACTACATACCCGTCATCCACTTGCACCCCCAGGGGGGGGGGTGGACATATGAAAAACCAAAAAATTCGATTTCTCGAAAACTGTACATAGAATCGATACGAAATTTGGGTGCAGGTTAAGGAAACAACAGCAGAAAAAAACTACATACCCGTCATCCACTTGCACCCAGGGGGGGGGGGTGGGGGGTGGACATATGAAAAACCAAAAAATTCGATTTCTCGAA
>JACDNR010000114.1:0-34837 GCA_013421045.1 Propylea japonica | reverse complement strand
TTTCAACATTGACTTGGACGATTAATTGCTATTTCTTCCCCTGAAGCAAACTTGTACAAAATTTGTCAAATTTGAAAAATAAATAATAAAAATCGATAAAATATTAAGAATAAATAATAATAACACTTTTTAATACATTGATAATATATGTGAATATAAAAACACTGACTAAACAACGACAACATATAATTATAAAGCTAAACAGTAAAAAAACAAATATATTTGAATGTCTTTAGGACCAGGGAGAAATATTATTTTACAGTATTACACATTTTCACAATTCGTTTAATTCCACTGACCATAAATATGGTACCAAATGTAAACTAACGTTGAAACGTAAAAGAATAAAAATTATAAGAATAAATATAGTCGTCTAAAATTTTATACAAAAAACAACAATGTCAAAAACCAATGAATGTTCATCTAGTTTAATATATTTTATAGTCTCTGAATAAAAGTCCACTATGGAATTCATGCAATTTCTGAAAAATTTTGAAATAATAATGTTTTCATGTTTATCACCAATATAAAAAACAGACTACCGATGTAAAACTATTCGATGCCTATCTGAGAAAAATTCGATATTCAAAGCTTTGAGAATTGACAGGAACTTCCACTGGGAAAAATGTAGTAAATTGTGTCCAACCTATGAACAACCTAAAGGTATTGAAACCCTTAAATTGTACAATTGAAGCAATTTTTAGAAAGGAACAAAATAATCAACACTTCCTATCAAATCTCTAAACCCAATAAATAAACAGATATTAGTGTCACTCTGAATACAGTTTGATAACAAAGATTAAACTAAATATTGCACATTTCAAATATGATAGAAAAAGTTGCTTAGCACCATCCCTACATTATCACAATCTTTTTTTTTAATTTTCTTGATCCTTCAGATTTTTAAACCTTCTTAATGCCAATATATTACGATATAAATTTTTTTTAGTATATAGATAGTATATAATATAAAAACTAACAACAAATGTATTTCAAAGTTCCTAAAATATACTTTATAGATTCATATGATGTAAATAAGTTTTTACAAATATATTAGAAGCTTCTCCATCGTACGAAAACATAATCTTATGAAAAACCACACCGTATCAACACCACAAATTATTTATGTACAATATATAAAGGTACCAACATTGAATAAAACATATCACGCTCAAAAAATCAATAGAGTTATAGGCAGCTTTTATTATGAACGGTATTCAACCTGTTCACAACACAGTAAGCTAATTTGTTCTCAGAACAAACATATTCAACTATATTGCTTGCTGGCAATAATAAATAGTAAGCTTAATTTCTCATCGTTTTCTAAACCACATAGCACAAACTAGAGTTCGAAAACGAAATTTCAGCAACATTTTATCAAAAATACGAATAAAAGAAAGGTAAAATAAAAAGGCAGCATATAAGTTAAAAAATACTTCTAAACAGTAACAAGAAGAAACATGAGGTAATACCAACTTGAAAAATTGCACTTAACTTTATTATAATATTTCGTTATTTGATTTGATAGATCTAATATAAAAACAGACTTTTAGCATCAGTTGCCGGTGATCGATATTTAAAATGCATTCTACTTTTGGACGGTTAGCAAAAATTAATCTTTTCAATGTTTTCGAATATATCCAAAAGACATCACAGACTTACTTGTTGATGCGAAAAATTTTTAATGTGGTCCATTTATTGCACTTTGAATTGTTATCAATAAATAATGTATAAAAATAAACAATGTTTCTGCACTAAAAAAGAAAGACGTACCACTTGGAGTAAATAATTTTGTGGACACATATGACTAAAACGATTCCCTAACAGATTAAAAAAATAACAATTTAACAATAACATCAAATCAATGGTATGTGTTTTAGAACACAATGTGATTACTTAAAAGATTTTGGATTTGGCAACTTTAAATGCATTCTGCTTCAAGTAATATTTTACTACATTTTAACTTCTTCTTGATTCGCCTCTCAAGACCTATAGGAATAAATACAAATATAGTGGCTATATTATATCTCAATAACAAGTGGTATGTCTTTCTATCTTAGAACAAATTTACTCCCAAAACAAAGGAAATAGTGTGAAATTTAATTTCGTTTTATTGGCAATTCTAAAGACAATAAATAAAAAAAATTGAGTTTAAAAAAGTGCCAGCATAACGAATTTTTATTTCAAGATAGCGAATGTATCTTTTTATGGAGCAACTCAACTGAAATGATTGTACAATGATAATACTCATATTAATTCATCTTAGGACGGAAATATTCAAGAAAAACAGATCTTTTGTAGCTTCAGCTTCGAATTCAAAGTACAAAGGAAGCACATTTTTACATCTCTCCCTAGAATGTCAGCATCTCATTGAATTGACCTAAAGGACTTTGAAAACAATAAAAAATAAAATAGCAAACGTTGTAACCCCCTTTGTTGAAACATGTAAAATTCAGCTAATGACATATTTTTCAAACACCAATTTTATATACTGTGGAAAATACTGAAAAACATGTTCGAAGATTCAATTGTGATGATCTGTCATGTCATTGGCTGGAGCTGGGTTTCATTAACATTCGGAAAGTTGAGGAAAAGAAAATATTATTTTCTTTACAATCTTAGTCGATCTTTCTACATATGGATATATTCATTGGTCCATTTATAGATTTTAAGTATGCATAACTTTCAATTCGATTCTCACTTATGAGGGTGTTTTGCAGGAAACTGTTCAAGATCTATATGTGCAAAATGTAATTAATCATGTTTGTTAAATAGAATAAAAAAAATTAAATTATGAGCAAATATTTGTAATTTAAATGATATGGAACAACTGGAGATGAATCATGTCCCTAGTAATCATTTAACACAACCCCAATAGAAAAAAAATGCGTCAAAAGAGGATAATATTCAAAAAAAAACTTTTCAGCTGTGGATATCCCAAAAACAACAAATTTAAAAATTAAATTATGAGTGTTTCAACGAAAACGTAACTTTTTTGACGATTACTTTTTGAAAACCTTTCGAATCGGTTTATTTCGCAAATTTGATTCAAATTGCTAAACGACTTCGTACTTAGGTTAGGTTGAGCCTATAACCTATCACAAATTCAGTCGATCTTACGGTATCAAAATGGAGATAATGTATTTAGAGTACTTGAATAAATCTTCATCTGAAGACTGTCAGATTAAAGCCAAATAAATTAAAACTGTTTCAACGAAAATGTATCATTTTCGACTATTGCAATCAAATTTTGTTGAATAGGTTAATTCCCCATATTGCATTCAAACGAATTTGTACCCAAGTTGGGCCCAAAACCTATCATGAATTAAGTCGACCTTACTGTATCGAAAGCGAGGTTACCTACTATGACTTGAATCACTGTTCATCCAAAGCAAGAAAAAGCTAATCCAAACTTTTTCAGTTGAAAATAACCTATTTTAGGTTGAAAAAGCTGTGGATAGTGAGGTGAACCTAAGGCCAAGTATCGACTAAGAGACTCGCGCACGAAAATGTAAGTTGAAGTAAAGTTTGAGAATTAACACGTAGTAACATACATGATTTCGAATCCCAACGCACAGTGCTAAACTAGTCGAGGGTTCGTCAGTCTTTTGACGGACTCAAAAGAATCCAGGGCTCCCTTGAAGCTGTGCGTAACGATTAAATGATAACGTCTTCACCAAAAGTACCAAGGAGCGATGTCGAGTTGAGTCGCTCAACGAGTACTTGCCTTAACCTAACCTATTTTAGGTTATACCCTAACCTAACCTACTTTAGGTTATGTATGGCGATGAAATTATGATGAACCGCTTGAGGAAAGATCGACCAAGACGTTAAACGTAAACGAGGCGATTAAACGAAGGGGGCCGTTTACTACGAACACATCGCCCAATAGTAAAAATAATAATAAAGCAACAATCAGTCGGCTGCCGCCTCGTTGACGATAGATGGCGCTGCCGCACCGTCGAATTTCCTTGTGTCAGGATTGAAACGCGGATGTTTGAATTTGCAGTGCGTGCGCAAGTTGTCGCTTCTCGTGTAAGTGGCTCGACACAGAGGGCACTCGAACCTGCCCGGGAAGTGCACGTGATAGTGATTTCTGATGTGCGTCACTATTTTCCCGCACAATTTGCACCGGTGCAGATTGCAGGCCCCCGGTGTAGTTTGTCGAATGTAAGTCGCATGTGCCAGGTTTTCGAACCTGCAAACGAAAACACTGTTTTAGCTCTCTAATAACTTTTCAGTATTTCATCATAGGCAAAAAGGTGTTAATGTTTGATAGTGACAGCATAAAGTAGTGAAGGTGCACCCAGAGCAAGTATTATGTTCGTAGTACCACGTGGTTAACTTCACACCCGGATGTAACAAGTGCTTCGTCTTCTACACCACCCCTCGATAGTTTTGTAGATGAGATTATTCTAAAACAACTTATTCCTGACAATCAACACTACAAGAACGTTATGAGATTTTTGAAAGTGACAATCAAAATCGAAGCTGTATATGACTTCTCAAAAACTTAAGACCTTTTCAGAATCTTACATGAGCTTCCAGAGTTACAAATTGACAGCTAACGCACTCTATCAATCAATTGATAGCCGGGGTTAGTGATCGAGTATGTAAATGAAAGGGTGTTCCTCAATCACTAACCCGGGTCAACACTGACAAGTGACAGCTAGCGCACGGCGGTCAATTGGCATATCCCGGGTTACCCGGTAAGTTTCCTAAAGGGCCGTATCTCAATCCCAAACCTGGATTATAAATTAGCAACTATTTCGCTATCTCTCGAGCCATTTAGACGCAGGTTATGGTCTTTCTTCTTAATTGGTCAAGAGAACAAAATTCGAAATTATGTGAGAAACTTTGAATATGAGTTAACGCCTTAGGAAAGACAGGAAAAAATAATTCTACAAGTAAGAAAAATGCAGGTGTGCAGCTGGGAGGCCGAGTGTTTACATTAAATTTTGGCAATATTTAGTGACATTATCCAACCGGATGGTGAATTTCAATAACATGTGTTTACTGTTTAATGTTGTCTTATCATAACCTAACCTAAAAAACAACCTCATTATTTATTCTGTCAAAGTTGATAGCCTTGGATAACTGATTGGAATACCCTGTTTCATACATGGACATTTCTAGAGCCAATATATACAGTATGTTTCCAAAATACATAAAGCATGTTTTTGTTAATTTCAAAAATAAGTAAAATTCATTTTCGCATTTAGATCCAAAAAGAAATTCAAGTTCAAATAAGTTGTGAGAACACCCTGAAACTATGCTTGAGAATCTAAAACTACGCTTAAGAAAGATACAAGGTTTTAGAGTATTTTTCGTTTATAATCTAAATAACATTGAATCATCTAGCAAGTCTGAATCTGGCGAAAAACAAAAATTCCCGTAATTTTTTTTTCTGAAGACAGAAGCACTTGTTACAGATCGGTTGTGGCACTTGAACGAGGTAAGCGTCGAGCCAGTTCGTTTTTTAGTCGTTTTAAGTGTGGCAGAAAAATTGAAATAACCTCTTACATGCAGAGAAAAAATGTTATGGAAAGTTGAAACCTGCACCAGCCAATGAGTTGTTTTTTTAGAGTAAAATATTAAAATACGTTATTCAGAAGTCAAGTTATTTACATGGTTTACAACACTGTACATCTTCCCACAGAAATATACTGGTGGCATCACTGTTCAATAATTCGATTCGATATATTCAAGAGCCAGCATGAAATCTTTCGAATAAAACAAAGTAATCAACGTGCAAAAAAAGTTTTAAAGCACTTTTCGCAACGAAAAATGTTGTATATTTTCAGTATGAATTATCCTAGGAAACATTGTATGTAAAAATATTTTAACAGAGATTTGTTAGCATACATATCTAGTCATAATACATGTTTTCAGCTATTTCATTAATATTAAATGTCGAGAAATATTTTGATTATATTTGAAAAAACGATCCTCCTGATTGAATGAATATTATTGATGTATGTAGAATGAAAAAAACATTTTATTAATTCTGATACAATTCTGAAACTAAAACGCACCGAGTTTTTGAATGAGAAAGAAATAAAAATGGTACATCAGTCTGTTTTTGAGAAATTATTTCCTTTATTTTGGTGAAACACTTTTTCTTGATTTTGTTTTTTTTATTTGACTTAAACGCTAACTGAATTCAAATGACAAGTGTATGATGGTGTAGGACACATATTACAAATGGTACTGGTATCATACAATATGAAAATATAACTAGAATCCAATGAAGAATATAATATTCCTTCAATTTCAATTTTGTCGGAAAACTCCTGAAGAGTGTTATGAAATATTTTATCAATAAAAAAAAATACGCTTCCTTACATTGAAAAAATTATTTGATTCAATTCAAATAAGAAAAAATAATTAGAACACATGTGAAAAACACGATTATCAGAATACTGAAGTTATAGTACACGAGTCAGCTATGGTTATTTTACATAAGCTGAAATTTTCTATGAATATTCCCAAGATAGGTGAGAATTGTCCTGAACTACAAAACTTGGATCGAGTTGGCATTGCCAGATAAGAGGTAATGAAGTTGTATAAAATATAATCTTAAATTCATTATAGTATGAAAGTCGGGTCTTAAATATTTTCAAGATAATTTCTTAATGTTTAATCAGTGAAACAGATTAAAAGCAATAAGAATCACACTTATAAATATAATTTAGCCGATTGAAAACTTTCAAACTAAGCGCCATAATTGAAAAACAGGCAGATAAATCACGGAGAAATTCCAACCAAGATATGTACTTAAAATATACTCACACATTGGGTTAAATCCAGATACAGTTCCGTGTAGACGCCCTCGAAATTTCCGCAAATATCTCATGCAAACGAAAAAAATAAAACAAAAAGGAATGTACCGTGGAAACAAACAATAAGAAGAGAAGAGAGTGAAAGGACAGGAATGAAGAAGAGGAAGTTGCATTACATCTACTCGAAATTAATGACTACTACAGCGAAGCGAAAAACATGCAAGCTCAAAAAATAGGAACTCACCGTCGATTGTATCGGCCATCTCCGGTGGTGGTATCGTGGGGAACCATCATTATCACCCTGATCAGACAAGTTTTGCAATTTCATTTCTTCAGAATGAACACTTACACTGCCACCCTGGAAAGAACAATAATTTCTTTCAAGATATCTAAAAAACAGTAACTTCACTAGTGGGGTGTCACAAGGCAATGTTCTAGGTCCAACATTTTTCATAAGTTTAACTGTATCACAACAATAAGACTTGGATGACTTACCGTCTGTAACGTTTCAGACATAGAATGAAAGGAATCTACAAGTCCAGAGTCTGGACCAGGTTCCTGTTTTATCTGTGGCGACAATACCCTCATATCTTCTGGCCCGCAGCCATCTCTATCGGACGGTGATATAGGGTTTAGCTTTGGTAAAGTGGGACTCGATTTATAATTACTTTGAGGTGGGGCCTACAAAAGAAATTCGTACATGAAGAAAAATGAATTAAAAAAAAAAATAAAATATGATTTTTATGGTTGTCACCAATCTTGATCAATTGATCAAATAGTTGACTTCACTTGAGGATTCATATCACAGGATGGTGAATTTGGAAAGAAATAATTTCATCATTTCTATCAATGTGATCACAGAAGTAATCCATTTTCCTTTTATAGACATTTTTGGAAAAATACCCAATCACAAACTTGGGTAACAATTTGACAGCAATTGATCTCAATTGCAAATCTGAGTTAGTGCTCATTGATATCCTCAAAAAGCCTTTGTTACTACAATGTCCTAATTGTTATGAAATAACAAATAATGAACTGACCTGAGACTCACTGAACCTGTCAGAAACTGAATTAGAGTTATCACAGCTTGCAGACTTTCGTTTCCGTTTTTCACTGGAGGAGAATACCTTTCTAAAGATCTATCTTGTTCTTTTTCCCTTTTTGGCACAACACCTATTTCTTCACTCTTTTATTGAGGGAATTGTTATCTGTAAGACCTCTTATTTGTAAAGCTTCCGCTGTCTTTAGGAACATAGGCAACAGATTCTGTGATACGTTTACTTCGCCTTTATACATAAATCTAACAGTGCTTTCATTTCGTTGTAATTGACATCTTTAAGGAAAAATATAGGATGTGGATGAGCATTTTGTATGAATATTGTTTCAAAATAAGGACTACATGCTGATAGTATCGTCTGGTGTGCTTTAAATTTTCTCCGTCACATGCTAATGTAACATCACATAATGCTCTCTTCTTAATAAACTACTCAAGACATCAGTTAAATTTGTAGGATGATTGTTCCACCGCAAACAAATTGTTGATCCATTGCTTTCTCAACCTGCTGAAAATTAAATTCATTAAAATTCACTCAGAAAAACACAACAAACATATAAAATGACATGCTTATGCAATTGGGATATTGTACAGCTACCTAGATTAAGTTGTTGACCTAAAACTGTATTGAGCATCTGAAATACAGTTATTTAATCTCTATGATTAATAGTGAATTAAAGAAACGATAAAAAATAAAACTGTATTATCATAATGAATATTGGCAAATCCGTATTATCACTTCTGCTTTTTCAGAATATATCCCCGAAAAATTACGGAGTAGTAAACTAAAACTTAATAATTTCCAAAAATAAAGTTTGACAATGAGGTGTGGGTTAACACAATTCTTATAAGAATAGAATGGACATTTGCCCTTCGATGGTTGATTTTATGGAAACTGTACCTTCTGTTTTTCCGTTCATGATAGAGAAAAACAAAAATTAAGGATCTCTGAAATAATTTTGTTGAGTCAAAAATTCACCGCCATAGTGAATTTCAGTTTATTTTTAATGACTGATAAAATCCCAATTCAACGAATAGCCTAAAATTTTGTTACATAACAACGTGGAAATGAATTTTCACAGCACCTTTTCCTTCATAACGCCGTAGGAAGCGAACCATTTCCACAGAAAAACTTACCTGTCATCACAACGCCACCCAGTTTTTCACCTCCTGCATGGATAAAATGATTAGAATGGAATCTAATTGTACAGTTACTTTTGTTGGTTCTCTAATCGGTTGAGTAACTTTTGATTTGCTTGGAGTTTCGTTGTTAATTTGCTAATTTCGTACCATATAGGTGTTACAGAATATATTTTTTTGTAAATTTAGATATACTTTTTTTTCCAAAAGGGACCAAGGGCAGGGAATTTGTTTTATTTATTTTGTGCCGTATGTGTTGTGAAAGATACGGCTTCGTTTTCTGTGGTTGAAAAAAAGAGGTTATCACTGCGCCAGGTCTCTATGGGTCGAGTACCATGTGGCCAGCGGTAGATTAGCTGTCAAACCACAATTTTCCTTATTATTTTTTCAAAAAAATGCGCAAAATCTATTGTTTTTCATTCCCCTTCTGTAGATCAGTTCATGACCTGCTCTAATATAATTGTTTTTCAGTATTCCATTACCGATAACGACATTTTAACATTTCCGATAGTTCAAATTTGGTTTCATAATAATTACAGGACGCAGGGCCCGTATTTTTAGATTCTATACAGAGCAGGACTGTATTAACATTTTTCATTGAAAAAGTTCATTGTCCTGCTTGTATTTAACCGACAAAAAATTAACTAAAATGAAAGAATAATTTATTCAAAAAATATAAAATCGATCTAAACAATTCAAACAATATTTACATTAAACTGGACATTTTAATTTTCTTTCTTACCGCATTGCTATAACCCTCTTTGTATTTATACCAAATATCGCCATGTAATTGGGGCCCTTTATTATCTTCTGATTTGGTCTGAACAATCCTACCGAAAAAATCTTTGGTTACAGCTGGTTCCATCTTTTTTAAAGACTTAACTTTCAGCCTTTGCAAATGATTAGGCAGTTTCTGTTCTTCAGGGGATTTAAAGCGAGTACATCTTTTTTCTTCGTTTTCGACGAAGTGCCAGCTTCTGCATTAGTCGATGCCTGGATTTTCTTAATTTTCTCTATTTCAATTTCCCTGGATAATAACTGTTTGTTGAAATAGGACAAATTGTTTCTATTGTGAGATATATTAGGGTATAAAACGATAGGCATAACATCAGGATCCAGTTTGAATCATATATCCCAGCTGCATTCTTTTCTTGTACATAATTCAAGTTATAATCTATCATTATCTCAACAACCCTCAAAAACATATTTTTTCTTCATTAGTAAACAAATGGATGTTTACGGGACGAAACGAAGGACATATAATTCTTGTCAAAAGAGGTAGAATGTCTTGAATCAAGTTTTTAGCATTTATGAAAACTCTCACTTTAGGTGGAACACCTTTAATCATTTCTTTTATAGTAGCTACAGTATTGTTGACCTTTTGTCGCACTTCATAACCTTCGTTTGGATATTGATTTTGGGCCAAACTAAAGATGAGAAACTGAAAATGCCAGACAAACAAAAGCATAAGGTAAATAGGAACTTAAACTATAATTCTGTCCATTCATGATGAATCGATTGAGTTTGTCTGTATAACAAAACCAGTTCAAAGAATGGCAAGTTCCGATCAGAGAAGCATCCTTAAATTGTACTTGCGGGAAATTCTCAAAAACACCTTGAGCTAATCTCTCGTAATCTCCAAAAGATTGGACAACACCTAGTACTTTCTGCATTCGTGCTTTGTAGCTCATGTCATAGTTTTTAGGGTTGTCATCCTCGGAATTTTTTTGCCCGCTCGAATACTTTACTTTGGCTCTTTCGATACTGAATATATCATTCCACACAGAAAATAATCCTTTTTGCATGTCCTTCTGTCCAATACTTGATCTATAGATATCAGATAAAGTAATTGGCTTTTTCTTGGTTTTGAAAAAATGCAAGATGCTCAAACAAGATCTTATATCATTATTAGATTTCTCAGCCAAAGCTATCATCGATCCAACGTCTGTAACTAATAGTTGTTTTCTGCATATTTCCATTAACCTCTCTGACAACCTTCCTGAAGATGTTGGTGGAAAATTGACAATAAAAGCTATCTGTCTTAAACTCCTTAAAGCCGGAACATAAGCATCATTACAAATGCATATGATTGGCCGTTTTAATACCATATTCCCCTTATCTTTTTTCTTACCTTTAACAGCTGTACCGTTGATAAATTTGACAAGATATTCTATTGAATTCGTAGGGGCCCATCGATTTCATCAAACACCACACAATTTGGACGCTTCTGTTGATCTATTACAGATCTCATTTGTGTTGCATTCTCTAATGATACTTTGAAACTTTCTATTGTTCTTTCATCAGATGCATTGATTTCAATGACATTATAGCCGGCATGCTTAGCCACTATATGAGCTAACGTTGTTTTCCCAAGACCTGGTCTTCCACACAGTAATGCGACTTTATAAAGGGGCCTACCGTCTTCATCTAATTTCAGCTGATTGTCTATAATGTTTAAAAAATTGAATTTAGAACGTGCCTTGTTTGGCGCTTCGACATTTTCTGGTCGTATTTTTGGTCTACGGTTAAAAACAACTTTGTCCCATAATTTTAACCACTTCAAAAGAACCCTGTTTGTTGCTTCATCGCTTAATAGCTCTAAGTATCTTTTGGGTTTGTATAAATCTACCCAAAGATCTTCATTCTCTTCTACTTCTTCAATTTCCATAGGTTCATCCTCTGTTGCTGTTTTAGTACTATCTAACTCTTTATTGATTATTTGTTGAGCTTTCTGCCACGTTTCTTTAAACATATCCCCCATTACTCCTACAAAATTTATATCATTTATTACACGACTTACATCCTCTTTCTCATAATCATCTGAGTGGCACCTGACATACACTTTTTCTTTATCATGTCGCGTTATACTGATAAAGGGATACTGAGGTACTCTCCAGGATATATTCAGCTTATTTCTATCATCAGAGGAGATTCTAGTGTTTTTCCGGATCAGTATGTTATCTGTTTCTTCTCTTTGTTTCCTAAGTTCAAGAATTTTTTCAATCATCTCCATTTGCTGTTCTAGTTTCGTACTAGGTTTAATTTTTTTGCTTTGCGTTCATTTTCAAATAAGAGATCGTCTATATCTCCAAATAGCTCTTCAATTGTGCGTTTTTTAGGTTGACTGTCAGTATTAGTGTTGACTTGAGAGTTGGTGTTTGGCTGCTACAGGTAATATTTGCATTATCTTTCGACACATCTGAGACTTCGTCTGTTAATGGTTGGAAGTCAGTGCTGAAGGAATTCTCTAAATTACTTTGACTATTCTGGTTTTCTTGCGATTGGGAGGAAAATAAATCAGATTGGGTTTTCGTAGTTCCTGGTAAACCATAATCCAAACTTTTTCGGGATTTATTGTTTCCCGCTATTTTAACGGTAGGTTCATCGAAATCATCTACTTCGTTCAAAAGTTCAAGCTCGTCCCCATACTGAAGCTCAAACTCCTCATCGGAATTTGGATATTCGCTCATCTTATAGGATAACAATCCAATTGATACCAAATTTATTTCTAAAATTCCATAACATTTATTTCATAATTATTTTGGCAACATAACCCACAAGCCCAAGTTTTGAAAGTCAGTTCAAATTTAGGGACTTTTTATTTTAATTAACACCTCAGTGTTTCCAACGGAATGTGACGAGAAGGATACGTTCCAATGCGATCATTTTAAGCGAAAAATATTTCAATTGGATATGGTAGAAACAAATTGATTGGTATTTTGAGAATATGAGCTGTATATAAACGATTGGACGATATCAATAATTGATATATATATCAATATTTTTCATTAGTTGGATTTATACGATTATACGAATAGAGAAGTATATTTCTATGATTATTACTCATTCTATTTTTCGATGTTTCCGATTCAAATCAAAGATATCAAAAATAATCGTTTTTTGTAGTCAACGATTATTCACTGATGGATTGGTAAGTTAATGTGCATTTTACTAGTTCTTCATTATAATTGAATGAGTGATATATAATTGCCCTATATACCTATTCATATAAATGATTGTTCTTTCTAAATTCTACTGATGCTTCTGATGCTTAGGTCGGAACATCTATTTTTACTGTTTATTCAATTCTCCGATCGAAAGGTTTCCTGAGTGATATTGAATTGATTTTGTAATTTGTTCTATTTCGATATGGAAAGGATAGGAATTATAAATTAAAAATTAATAATGCATAGAGGATATGAATGTCAAGAAATCTGATAACAATGTTTTGAAGCAGAAAACTTCCTAAGATCATTTTTTTAAGCTTTTACAAATGAGAGGGCTGAAATGTTAGACATAAGTTAGAATGTCGATGGAAAAAGGGTTTCATTTAGACCCTGGTAAACAAGCCGCGATGAATTCTAATTCTGAACAATAAAACTCGAAAGGAGAAAATTTAGGATAGAATTTGCCTGGGTTAGGTTATGCTCATCATCCATTTTGATTAACAATAAGCAGAATCAGTCCAGAAGTCTGGAGTTTTTTGTTATTTGAATTTGCTTCCGATATTTTACGATGATTTTCTGAACATAGCAAAGACTTCGAAGTAATTTTGAGGCAGCTGTAGACAATTGAAAATTTTGATGTAAGAAGTCAAGATACTTATCTTTGGTGAAATAATTATCCTGATATGTAACAGCTCTAATAATTTTCATCATAAATGAGTCGATTAAAAAGTAATGAAAATTTCTGACTCCAAGTCAATGTTTTTGTTGAAATGTTAAATTCTTATGCGATTGTTTTAGCACATATAAACTTTTCTAATTATTACCTATCAGCCAAAAATGTTTCCAAATGACTAGGTTTGATTAACTGATGAAAACACTGAAGTGAAATTTATGTAATCCGGGCGGCCAGCCGAAAACATTTTTACTTTTGCACGGGATAAGATATTAGAGACTTTAAAATTTCGGGTTAGTATATAGGGACCTGAATATCTGTCCTAGTTTCTCGAATTATCTTTGAAATTTTATGCTTTCAAATATATTTTTGAATATTTCAGAAAATTCTGGTTGTTAGTAAACCTATAAAGCGCAAATTACCATTGTAAGTTATCGTGTGTATTCTTGAAGCTCACTCAGAAAATTAGTTCCCCAAAATATTCCCACTCAAAAGGAATATTTTTATTTTACGCATACCTAAGTTAATTTCGAAGGTTTTGAATATCAAACTTAGGACATACCTTTGGAAACTTTGCTAACAATAAAATTTGTGTTAGGTAGAAAAACTTCATTACCTTAACCTAATTGGTAATGGATAAAATATTAACAAACATAACTAGATGCACATGGGGATTTTTCAACAATTCCAACCCTGCTTTTCTTTTTCAAATGCTATTTTGTTCATTGCAAAAGTGAAATGATTTCTTAAACCGTTTTCCCAAATCTATCGTACGGGCTCATTTTTTGATCGCTTGTTCTCAGAGGGACAGCGTGTCCAAATGTCTTTAGATGTTAAGTCTAGAATTTTGAATCGAGAGTGTTTTATACGAAACAGTTTAACTTAAATGAAGAATTGGAGGTCATAAGATATTCTGTCCGGTCGTAGATACTCGTAACTTTCAAACAAAATGTGTTAGACGTTAGAAATTTCAAATTTTCATTTTCTCTTCGAAATTGGATAACTTCGAACATTCAGACTCAAATATAGCACTTATGAAGTGAAATTAAAGTACACAAACATTGCAATTTCCCCAGGAAAATTGAAAAAATGGAATCAAATAAAGAAAGTTACAATTTGCTTCCTTTTATGAGTGTACTGATTGGATAATTGGATTCAGTTTTAAGGATAAGCAGAAATATTCATATCAAAAAGGGCTTACTCTTTCATTGAAACAAATGTTTTATTTTTCTTTCATCTGGAATTTTTCTGAATATATCGAAGATGCCTGTGAAAAAAACTAAACAAAGACGGAAAACTCTAAGAAAAGTAATAAATAATATAAATACCCTTCGCTACAACCTACAATCAAGTTTGATTTCTTGCCCTTCGATATTCTAAAAAAGATGCTCTGTAACTATAGGAGCGTCACAGAGTTCCAAATCGCCAAGTGATGATTTTTCAGGACCTTAGATTTTCAAGAAAATCTGACCCATCATACTGAACAATCTCCCATATATTCAAAGAGTTGTATTTCAGCAATAAAGAACTTACCCTTTGTCGCTGTCAATATTCTTCATTTTAATTTTTTTCTTTCTTCGTTTCTTCAAATCTGACTGATATTTTGAATTTAATTCAAATAGCAATGAAAAATCTGATTATTGCATTATATTCTTAACTCGTATTTGAGGATATATCGCATGCACCTCAACATAAGAACGAATTATCTACATCAGAACAAAACAAAAAGGTCATGAAATAGCTTCAACTACATCGACAACAAAGTGAGATAAAGGCATGCAAAACGGGCCGGAAGTTCATCTTTGATCTTCTCCAGACGGCAAATCTTCTTTGCTTCCGCTTTCCTCCAAGACAGTGACGCCAACATACCAATCGATTTCATTTTACCTTGAACTTGAGCGGTGATGCACGTGCCGGCTCAACAACCTGTGCTTCCGAGTTCAAACCCGTGGCCGGTCGAAAAGAGGTCAAAAAATTTTCCGGACAGGAAAACTCGAATTCGATGCTGTGGCGAACTGTAACTATGTAGGTCTATGGGAAAACGTGGAAACTGGTTTTTCCGACCGGAGGCTCGTTTAGGTGTGTTCGACCGGTTCGTCAGTAAGAAACTAATGAAACAATTTTGAAATTGTTACAACCCCCTCTGCCTGAGGAGCATGTGCAGTCGGTATTATGCAATTTCACACCTATTCGCTGTGCAGCACCGTGTTGCAACTGTTAATGTTAATCCCACCCCTCTCAGTCAGGGGCTGTCAGTGGCATCAGCGGCTGTAAGTGACTGATTGGGGTGGGGGGTGTGTGTAGGTTGTCCTTTTTATTGAGATGCGATTTTTGGGGGGGGGTGACTTTCTATGTGTAGAGCTGGTAAAAGAAAATTTTAGAAAATCCTTGAGCAGGTGCTTTTAAACGCTCGTTCATTGGTGGAGCAATAATGCTATCACCTCAAAACCAGAGAACCATGCTAAGTCTATATAAGAATGCAAAATCGCAGCACGATCGGAAATATATTCTAGAAATTATTTAAAAAATGAAATACATATGTAAAAAATCGATAGTTGAGAAAATCAAATTCTAAGGTTCTGATGATGGAATCCTCTTGAAATTTTGCATTAACATTCAGCATATAGATCTTCATCTCGTCTCTTCTGATTGTAAGTAAGTAATAGATGAACTTAACGTCTCCCCATGTCAACTTACTTTACAGTTATCAAGGCACTTTCATACCTGAAATGACCGTTAAGACGCTGTATTTTATGTGAAAACTGCTTCTTCTTGTAGAATAAAACAAAATATTTCTTATCAACATATATTTACAACTCTCCATCATTCATACTATCACACATATTTTTCACTCAATATCAATGAATTCAACACATAAATAAATAGTAACAAAAATAAACTGTACTGGTAATTCACTTCAATCACAATGCAAATGTAATTTATCTTTTCAAATTAGGTTTTCAGATTTTTAGCTGGGGTTTTCTGTGGTGTGCCTCTGTTGAGTTTTCTGTTGTATCCTCTTCCGAAGATGTATTTTCTTTACTATCGCCTTTTCCTTTGCGTTCTTTCTTCATTTTCTCCTCCATTTCCATGAATTTTATGGCCAGGTACCTAATACAAAAATCATCATAAGTTTATATCAAAATGTGGAAAAATAATCAACAATAGCAGTATGTTTTCTCAGGAAATTGTCTTTATATTTATTCATTTTATGCAAATTTAGTTTAGATTTTTTGAAAATATCTTTTTAAATTTTTTCAGTGGAATCTCAAATATAAAAATTGAAGAAATAAAAACTAAACATGCAAAAAATTCCTAAAAAGTCTAAAACTTTCATAACTCACTTGTCCACCAATGGGCCAGTATAGTCCTCTGGAAACTTTGGAGCAAAAGGCAAAATGTATTTGTACAATCTTTCGTTCAAAACATAGAGCTGTGCAGTCGACGAACACTTCACATTATACCACCAATCACAAGTGAGAGCAACTTGGCTGAATATCGTTCCATTTGGACACAGGAAAGATGCTTGTCCTCCATTGAGGTCGCAGTAGTGCCAGACCTGAAAAAATGATTTAAGATTAAAAACACTTCACGACTTCACTCAAGAATATAACATTTTGTTCCTGGCGTCTTTCAAGAGATTTACAATTTAAATTCAGCATTGAGGGCCTGTGTATTTGACGGTAAGTAGTGCACAATAAACAATATAAGTGATTATTAAATGATCTCTAAAAGATAAAATTTCTGTAAACTCTGTTTGAGTCATACTAGAACTATGTGCCCACTGCACATGCGTACATCGAATAGAATTCAGGGTAGCCTCATGTAAGTACTCCAAATGGACTCATGTATACGGGAAGCAGGTAGCTATAGGACAGTCTAGGTTTATCGCGATAGCTATCAGAGGTGACTCAAGAACGGGAGAGAAACTTGAGTATGCTCCAAAACCTATCTTGCGATAGCTATCCGCGTTGCGTATATGGGAGCATACCATTTGGTTTACTTACCCTAGAAACTCCCATGAATTCTTAAGCTCTGGGCCTAAACGATCACAAATAAAAAGCTTAAAGTAAAAAACTACCTGGCAGTTCGTGTCTGGATCACCAAAGAATCCCTTGTACCTCTGCGTCTTACAATTGAAACTGGTAGGAGGAATAGAAGACAAGGCGGATAGTCCACCCCTGGAGTACCAGGTGTACCACCCTCTTCATAAGAATGTGCAACGCTACTGGATCAACAATCGGTGACTGTATAGGCTCAATCACATGAGGCGTTTCTGAAGTTACTTCTTCACTGCTGACATTTTCAACACTGGAGTATTCTTCGTTCTCATCAGCTACTACTATGGGTTTGAAGGACGTTCTATGCTTCTTCAAGGAGTCTAGGATCTTCACCAAAGTGTTAATACTGTTGTCGATGTTATCTACAGTGAGAGTCTGAGGGAGAGCGTTGGCATCTTGAAGTTTCTTCAAAAGTAGGCTGAGAGATTTGGGATTCTCTTGGGGTAACTGATTATGTTCTATACGAATTGGTTGAGTCGATGTTGGTATTGGAGAAGGTGTTACAGGCTGAATCGGATATTCTTCATATTGGTAGTAGTCAGGTTGGTAAACCTGCGGCTTAACTGGAGCTATTTCTTCGTATTTAGGGTAGTTCAAGTACTTTTGAGCAACGTAGTTTTCTTCAACCACGGGTGGCGAGTATGGCTTATAATTTTGCTGGGGTCTGGCTTCGATGTAGATCACAGGTTTTGTTTCGGGTTTCTGTTGCACATCACCAGGATAATATACTGGTGGTTTCTGAACCACTATGTATGGCTTGCGGTAACTATTCTGTTTCTGCTTGGGTCTGGAGATGTAAGTGTTTGGCGCAAACTCAACTACTTTGGTAACGTAAGGTTTTGGGAGGTGCTTAACTTCGTTCCTGTACGTGGAGAAGTCTTGGTTTGATGGTTGGAATACTCTCCAACGTTTGGAGATGGAGCTACATCTATGTTCGTTGGGGTGTAAGTCTGCACCACAGTCTTACTGTTTGGTATTGTAACTAGTGGGGTATTGTTGCGGTCTTGGCTTATATCTGATAGGATTCTCGTAGTTCTCCACTTGCACAGGCTGTCTGAGTTGATTCTTGGCTTTCAACTCGTACAGTTTTCCGTAGATGGAGCTGAAGTCTATGGTTGGTTTTTGAGTTTGAGGCTTTGTTTGCACTGTAATATAGTGAATTTTTATGTTCTCCTGTGGTTGTCTGGACACCATTGGTACAAAAGGTCCCGGTAAAGCGTTGGTCTCCAAAAATGGCGTGTAGACATTTTTATCTTCGGGGAAGTAATCAATATTCGGTTTGCTGGGGTCACTGTTTTGGACGTAGACGTGGTACCTTCTAGATTTACCAGAGCTTGGGCTGGTGTACGTTTTGTTTTGAGCTACGTAGTAGTTGAGGTAGGGCAAGAGTCTCTTGTGTCTCTCTGGAGAGGTAAGACTGTCATTTTTGCTGGCATCATTGGTTGGCGTCACTAAAGTTGTGGCTTCAACAGAAGTGCCAACAGTGGTCACTAGTTTGGGCTCGCTATGTATGGTGATGGAGATGCTGAAGGCTGATGATAGAACTGTAAAAAAGTTTTTGATTGATGATTTGGGATTGAAATCATAATGGGTCATGAAAATCAATTGAGAGAGTTTTAGCTGTGCTGTAATATGATTGTTACAACATAACGATGTACTTCCGACTGAACGAAAAAAAGCAAAAATTGGTAATCGAAATGAACTGAAACTCAATGAAATGTTGTTGAAAATTTGAACTCGAATAATTGTAGTTGCACCGATAAAACTTGCCAAAAGTTCCAAGAATAATTAGATATCTGTGAACTTGACTAGCCACGTGATTTACGGTGATTCTCTCAAGTTTCTCACGTTCACAATTTATCCACAGATAAAATCTCTCAACTCTTAACCTTGCTATAGATATGCATTTCTTTTATAACAGTACAATTTAAGATAAATTGTGATTAGATTTGTTAACTTAATCACTACGGAACCGGTGTTGCATTTGACATTGACACAAATTTCGACACAATACCTTTTTTGCAGGTCCCGCTTTGCTAATCAGAGTGAGGGGCTCGTTAAATTGAATGCTAATTTCTCATTTGAAATGCATTGTTGTTTGGATACAGGGTACAAAAGATTTTTTTTCGTAGGGTTGTTATATGTTCTAGATTCTTTCGGGAAGGTTAGATATATCACATTGTTCAGTGATTTCTCGGTGGAATCATTCAAATCAGTTACAATGAAATCTAGTACTTCGACGAATTTATCATTGTAGTAGTATGATCTCATTTATTATTGAACGTTGTTTGACTATAGAAGAGTATATAAGTCTCGGTTTTTTTGAAGGGTATGTGATGTTATGCAGGACAATAAGGAATCAAGGGAAACCAATGGGTTAGCGTTCTAGCCATGAAGGGGTCATCGATCCATTTTCAAATGGCCTGAAGCCTTCTGTGACAAAATACTGGCAAAAAAGAATTTACATGAAGGGAAGAGGCAGAAAGATAGGCACTCTGCTTTTCGGCCACAAAGCCTTTCGGTCCTAGAACACTACAAAAAAAAATTTTTTACTATGTTCAATACGAGAAGATCCCGAACTCATTTGGAACTCAAAAAGAATAGGCTGCTCCTCCTCATAGGTTTTCTCATGGGTTACTACTATCTCAGGAAACATCTGATGAAACTGCGTGTGGCCGATTCTATGGAGAAGAGGACTAAACTCTGGAACATCTTGTGACGGAATGTTAGATCATCGGTTTCCAGCGAAGGAAGAACCTGGGTTAGGAAACTATCAGGGATGAAGATTTTCAAGTAAGTACTGGGATTACAAAGAAGATAACATCCATAGATCGAAGAAAGCCCCGACGTGAAGTCAGAAGCCTTTGGTTGCTTGTTCAGGAAAACGGTGATGAAAGTCGAATTTTGGCGAGCTGTGGTTACATGTAACTATCTAACTATGGTTACATGATTTGACAGAAAATACGTGTATTAACTGTCAACTATGTAACTATGGTAAGCTGTGGTAAGCTGTAGTTACATCGCCAAAATTCGACTTTAAGCTCGGAAGTAGGTAGATGACACGAAGTTTGGAGAAGACCAAGATGACAAGAAAAACCATCTATATTCAAGCAAGTCGTTCCATACTAATGATCACTTGACACTTTGACAATGAATGAATATATTTGAGATATTATTGCACTCATTATTCTACTTCTCTGATATACATTTGGTGCCAATTCTATTCTCATGGATGACAATGCTAGGCTCCATCGCAGATGAAGTCTACAAATTGCACTACACATCGCAAATTCAAAGATAACCATGGCCAGCAAATTCACCAGACATGAATATAATTGACCACATGTAGAATTCTATTAGAAGAGCAGTCTCAAACTGATTAAGTCCTCCTAAAAGCCACCAGGAACTCACACTTGCGGCTCAAGAAGAATAGTAGAACAGCATTCCTTATAATATGGTATTCGTTTTGAAGAGTTTCGAGCTCCTCAGTGCTTGTGCGCAACCAATAGCAAGTCTTGCATATATTCCGTAAATCAACTTGGTTGGTTTGGTTGGTAAATTTCTGTTCCGTAAATATGAAATTCTCGGTTGGTTTCTGCGAACAGTTTATTTACGGAATCCGGTTACAGAAAAAAGCGGTAATATTCAGGAACCAGAACAACCAAGGATTTTCTTCGGTTTCTTTGGTTTGTTATTGTTTTTTTTGGGATTTAGGTTATTTGATGAATATCATGCGTTATTTCACAGTTGAATCGTTGTGCTTGCTGTGATTTTTATGTTCTGTGCTGTGATTTGTGTTGTTGAATCAGACTGAATATTTTTTTCATTGTATGTCGTGTCGATTTATTTTCAGTTTTTTTTGTTTCGTTAACTTCAGATTTTTAGAATTTTCCGATGTATTTCTTCCTTGTAAATATGTTGTATTAAAATTTATATTATATCACTGCATTTTTCTCATTACAATAGAAAATATCCGTAGGTACCCTATTTTTAATTGCAAATATCAAAATAACTAAACTGACAATATTACTTCATGGTAAAACAAGCAGGATAAAATGTACTTTAAGTACTTTTCAATTTTTTTAGAGGGAACAACATCTGGTTGAATGAAAACTTTTCTGTTTTGTATACCCAAATATGATTCCTTCTTCTGTTGATCATAATTTTCATCTTCCAGTTCCTGTGGAAGTGAATAAAATTATTTTGAAGTTGAACCTAACCTAAATAATAGTCAGACAGCAACCGAAATACGTTCCGTAAATAAACTCCAACCAAAACAACCAGAGATGACCGCTGTCAAAATATTATCGACCGGTCTGGTTTCATCGGTTGATTTACGGAATACATACCTTATTTCGAGCTTTTGAGTTACTCAGGAGCACAAAACTCTTCAAAACGAATAGGCTAATTGTTTCCATGCACAAGCGCGTTAACAGTTATCACCTTACCAAAGAACAAGTGGGGATATACTGAATATTAACGCATTTTTTTGCGCTGTAAAGCGATTTTCTTTTATAAATTTAACTTTTTTCTTTTATATTTTGATTTCTTCTCTTTGAATAATAGTCTTCTGCGCTATATTTTGTTTGTATCTATTTTTTTTTTTGGTTTTGTTTAGTAGTAATTAAATCAAGCAATTGCATTGGTAACCTAACATATTTAAATGTACTTTGTAATAAACTATTCGACTTAAAAGAACATATCATCTCATGTAGACACAACATAAAGGGTCCGAGACATTCGCGACTGAACTCTACTAACAAGGTTTTATACAGGGTCTTTATAAATTATTGTAACAGCGCAGTTGGCTTTGGATTACTTTGTCGCTACAGAATACTAATCTCTAACCAATCAGAGCATAGCATGATCACAGAATTCTGTGGTTTGCATAGGAAGCGGCCAAATGAGAATAACCCAAAGCCAACTGCGCTGTTACAATCATTTATAGAGACCCTGTACAATGATGCATAAATGAATATTGGCAAAAATACTAGAAATTCGAGTAAAGCGCTGGCATCAGCTTATATATTGTTGCACGCTCTTTTATCATTCAACGAAGACCTTATAAATGAATTATTAATATATATTGGATACCTAAATTAGCTTTATTTGCAACTGCGCTACCGGTTGCTCTCCAGTTCTGAAGCTTCAATGAACCCCAGTATCTGAAAAGGTTTCAAGGTTGCTCACGGTGGAAATCCACGGTTCTTAGCTGTACAATAACTGCAACAATTATTTTCTGCGTCCATCCAGAAATTTTTAACATGTGCTTGTTGGTTTCTCTATTTTAAAGAGGAGTTAAGCTGTCACGGCTACGTTTCAGAACTCATCGCGCAATCGAACCGCGATAGACGCTTCCTTACTGAAAAAAATTGCGAAAAACGCACGATTCCAATTTCGCATCGGGCATTACAAACAGCCGCATTCTTGCACGGGAGCCAATCAGAAAAACAAATAACGAATCAATTAGGAACGGCGGCGAACATCAATTTTCATCGCCTCAGCGGCGTCGGTCTTCGGGGGGACCGTTACGTAACGCCCAATCAGGCCAACGTTTAAGTATTTTGAAAGTTATTCCCGCATTATAATCAAGATAGCCAGGCCACGTTTCATCAGGCGAGTGGCGCGAGCGAACGCGTGTTGTGGCTGGTTAAACTTTCGCAATCGACGGCCATCGATTTCGTTTTCAATCAGCGGAAATGCACCGGGCATCTCAAGGAATGGGTTGTGTCATTTCGGTGCCGATCTAATGGAAATGATCGAGTTGGAGTTGGGAATTTGCATGATGGGATTACATGGTTATGTTGCTACAGGAGGTTTGAACTGTATTTCCATATAATTAATAACCCATAGTCGAATTTTGGCGAGCTGTGGTTACATGTAATATCTAACTATCACGTGATCATTTGACAGAAAATACGTTATTTAACTGTCAAATGATCACGTGATAGTTAGATAGTTACATGTAACCACAGCTCGCCAAAATTCGACTCATATTGTATAATTAGTTCAATGGTTATTTCTGATAAAATTCTATGGTTTGAGAAAAATGGTGTTCAACCAGCAATTACCGAGTTTTCTATGCTCACTTGCAAATAGACATTATATATCTAGATTGAGTGAGATCTTTCTTACTTTCCAACGAGACATAGTTATCACGAGTTATATCATTCCGAAATTCGAATTGATCTTCTGGCCAAACTACCGCTGTTCAAATATACGGTAGATGATACCCGGCATTATGGGTCTGTAGATTAAAGTATCTTAATGCCAACAAATTGGCGCTGAACTAACGTGAATTAAATTTCTCTGGTGCCATCTCGGTTGAAATCTTCAGGAATATCCTACTTTATAATGGACGATGTTTATCCATCTGTCGTTAGACGAATGGTATAACTGCTAATACTATTTTCAGTCATTTAGAGGTAATTATCCTGTTTATTTTAACTCTCATTTATTGGAAAAATCGTAGGACAATGTCAATGCTTTCTGCATTTCTTTTATAAATAAAAATTGAAGAGGCCACTGTTCCGGGTACAACTCATAACTGGTTGAATACTGGTTTTTGACTTCTATCTCTCAGGAATTCCACAGTCGAAAGAGAAAGTTGAGGGTAAAATGTTACGAACGCCATCATTACAAGTAATATGCAGGTTTTCCTGAGACATGAGATAATAAACTCTATTCGAGCTGCACACTGACTTGACCTACCACAATCTTCAAGACTTCCGAAGCTCAACCTAATTACGTCCATGATCAGTTTGCTTCAATTTCGGCGAGTACGATATGTGTACCCCAAAATGCCGAACTCCTGTTCCTAGAAAATCAGCGGGCTATAAAAGGGCTGTAAGTTTGACTCTTGAGGCAGGAGTCTGGAAATGTAAACTGTCACTCAATACACTCGGGTTAAATAAACAGGTCAACCTTGTATGGGAACCAGGTCATACTGGAATGCGAGGCCACGAAATGACAGACCCACTGGCAGAAGTGGTAGGTATAACCTCCTTACATTGGCCAGAGCTATTCTGTGGTTTCCCAGCCAGTCTTCAAACTATGGCAGGAATAGAAAAAATAGAGAAGGATGAGGTATATCCTGGCAAATGGTCGAGGCTAAATCATTAATCTCTTACGCGACACTTTCATGCACAGCTTATTGATGTTATAAATGGATCATATTCTGTACGTTCAGTATTTATTATCGCCATGAAGTGTAGAGTATCTATCCAATTTAGGAATATGTAACGTACTGGGTATCACCCAAACATAAGGGTGGGTTCGATGATTGGAAAAAAGAAAAAACACTCTTACTTGATTGACAAACCAGGTCAAAGGCAAGCAAAGGGACTGATTGTATCTTCAAAAGAGAAGACTCAACAAGCTCTATGTTGACTAAGAACTAAGGCTGCTTACTGGGCATATCACAGGTCTAAATTTCGTGATCGGTTTGGAAAACTCCGGCATCTGTAGGTTATGTGGAATGGTCGCAGAAACCATCAAGCACATTCTATGCCAATGCAATGTGTTCGTGCAAACTTCACTGGGTAGCGCGACCCAGTTACGAAGGAAGTTACATTACCTGAGAAAATATAGCTCTAGTATGGTAACGCACAAAAGACTTCATTGGTGACAGTGCAGAAAGGTAGTCACGGTGCCAATCTATTACAATGTAATCTAATTGAAAGTGATAGTGTACTGTTCACAGCCTAGGTAAGTCGTAAAAAATTCAGTTCGACTCCCCGATCCTCCAAAATGCTCCTTGGAAACTACTGATATTCAAATCTTTCCAACATCGCCAATTCTTCCACCTAACTGAGGCCACATGGAAGTAGACAAACAGTCTTCACCGAGAAAAGAGAGAGAATTTGTTGGGGCTGGAAAATGTAGCTGAAAACAGCATTGTGGAAAACGGAAACACACGGCTACTTCTTCAAGCTCCGACAAATTCTACTTCTCAGTTGTCTCTTCTCGTCGAAGACTGTTTGTCGACTACACGACGATTACCGAACTGCAGATTTTTATCGTTGAGAAATCGAACTACGCCATTAGCCATGCCTGTCTCGTAGACCATAACGACAACACATTACAGGTATATAGCATATATATACAATCATCGAGTAGATTGCGCCCGTGATTCATAAAACAAGGAAACAATACCATAAGAAGCACGCTCGAGAGGTGCGACATGATCCGTTCTGCTAAAGAGGTGATACACTTTCACTGTCCTTCGTTCTGTTACAGTTCTCGCAAGGTATTACGTTACCGTTTTGACTCGGTCAAACGCTAATGCCGTCAAATAAGAGTTAAAAATGGGGTAGGTCGCAATAATGATACTGCAAGAAGTGACTATCTATTTGCATTCGCGGATGTTGGTCAGGTAGAATGTGGGCAATTCACCTTTCTGGAGGATATATCGTGCTTACCAAAGGCCTCAAGCGCTGTGGACGTGAGTTGTCCAGGTTGAGAGACCGGTGATTAATGAGGTATTCATCCTTGGCAGTGTTTGACATAGTGGTCCATGTTTGGATTGGGAATATGTCGATGTTATAATAGTTCATTTCATTGTGTTGAGAGGAACTGATTCACGATCACGATACCTCAATAATTCATCTTTTTTAGAGCTAGATGCTAGGGAAATAGCGTACTTTACTTTTGCCAAGAGTAAGTACTCGATTTGACTCACTGACAAATTCTTTATCTTCGTAAACATTGTAATTTTCGAATGGTTTCAACCAGATACTTGAAAATGATGCCTCTCGTCCGGTTGTTCCTATAGGAATTATCTCCGATCGCCTGTAGAAACTCTTAACTTCGAATGACATGAGCTTCAATAACTTAAGTTCGTCTAGGTAGATGTGTTATCTAAATATTCCAATCACAGATAATTTCCTTACCAAGGCCCTCCCTCCGTATGGAACCGTAGCCCCACATTCTGTTGCAAGATATTCTGGAGATTACATCTCTTCTTCACTGAATCTACATTCATCGTTTATGGTTACACCCAGGTGCCGTATTCTCGGCAAGTGATCTTTCAAAGTGAATACTAACTTGCGCAGTTTGAATTTTTGCAGGTAAAAGGGGGACCCGCGTAATGAAGTTTGTAAACCTACGCTTCGAAAGATCACTTATCCAGAATACGGG
Organism: Propylea japonica; assembly: GCA_013421045.1. Classification (NCBI taxonomy): domain Eukaryota; kingdom Metazoa; phylum Arthropoda; class Insecta; order Coleoptera; family Coccinellidae; genus Propylea; species Propylea japonica. Next base: position 8,042 of record JACDNR010000114.1, on the reverse strand, counting down.
GCCTGTCCCATCAGATGTTCCCGAGACGGCAGGGACCAGTAAGAAACCCGTGAAGAAGAAAACTATCCAGGAAGTTAAAAGATCAAACGAAGATGGATTTACTGTAGCTGAGATTTGAAGTGCGCACGACACATTATATATTGTCTGAAACAACCACAAAATATCAACAATTGAACCGAATTAAACCTTCACCAATGCCAGTATCCAAACATGGGGCAAACACATTCATCCCTAGAGTACTCTTAAATTGTACTACCCTAATCCAAACGACGTGCGAATATCATCCAGACAATTAAGAAGTTATCGGGCGCCATATTGGATTTCACTAAGATTGGGCAGCCTGATTGGTAAACAACCTTCAACTTGGAGAACAAGGAATAGGAAAAACTGTAAGGGAAGTTGAAAGATCCAAACGCATATGAATTTGTCGTTGTTTGAAGCATTCACGGGCACGATGCGTAGGTATCACACAAATATTATTTCAGAGACCATAACCAACTATTGAAATAAAAAAAAACCTTAACTAAAATCCCTTTCCAAACATGGGACAAACACAATCATCCTCGGAGTCTCCTCAAAACCTACCCCAACCCAAACCACGCGCGAGAATCATTCAGACAATTTGGATGCCATCCGCCGCCATATTGGATACCTTTTACTAATATTGGACAACCTCATTCATAATGAGCCTACAACTTGAAGAACAACCAATAAGAAAAACTCTAAGGAAAGTTGACAGTTCCAAACGAATATGAATTCGTTGTTGTAAGGATTTTCCTAGACATGATCTTCTCCAATATTTCGTCCAGTTTCGTTTCCAGAGTTTCGTCCAAATAAATTTTGAACAGGCGGCAACCTTGCCTCAGTCCTTTCTATGTACTGAAGTTGGAGGATAACAGATTGTAAATTTTCACTTTAGAAGAGGAATTTTCATGAAGCTGTTGACTGCTTTCATTAGTGTAAGGTTTACTGGAACTTTTTCAGAACTTCCCAGAGTTTACTGAAGTTAAAAAAATAAGTTGTAAGAACCAAACGAATATGAATTTGTTGTTGTTAGGATTTGAAGGATTCAGGGACACAATGCGTTCCACACAAACATTATTTGTAATAACAACCATAATCGACAATTTGAACCAAAAAAACCTTCACTAAACCCCTATCCAAACATGGGACAAACACAATCATCCTCTGTGTCCCCTCAACCCTACCCTAACCGAAACACGTGCGACCTCCAACAGAGAACAGAGATGCCATCCTCTTTCCTCCGTCCTTATGCCCCGACTACACTGCTCGCCAGCTTCGCGGCCCGATGCCAGTCCGTGGATTCGTTCGGGCTGCAACTTATTAATTAAACGTTCAGTTCGTTAATCGTCTAATTTTGGGGCCTGTTGCATGGGACCGCACGCTGCGTTCAGAATCCATTAAACAAACTTAGGAATTAGACGACGCGGTTACCAGCATCGATTTTGTGTCGAGGTCGGTTCCCATAATTGAGCGCAATCCAGAGCCCGTCTGTTTGATTTGGATTGGGATGCCGATTTCCTGGGTTTTAAGCGGGTTGTAAAAGCGATGTAAGTTCGACGGAGGACAGAAAAGAGATTGGTATCTGTACGGGAGGAGGTTTGAAGTTCGTGGATTGAAAGAGTTGCAAATGAGTAGAAACATTGAATCTATGTTTCCTTTTCGATAAAATTATCTTTCAGATTAGATTAGAAGGAGGCTATAAGGCTGAGCAAAGCCTTAACAAACCTGCTAATTTTCTGGGTGCTGAAGGTCTTTTTGATCCAGCTCGTTGAGTGAGAGAGGAATGATTTAGTCTATTTTGTCATTCGGACAATTGCCAGGATTTCATTTTCCTCTTTTGGTTCATTCCCCACTGACACAATGCAGTATTATCTCCTCACAATTCTAAAAAAAGTAGCCCTCAACTTTCCAACTCTAATTTACTTGGGGGTAGGTTTCCTCTTTAAACTATGCGTGACTCAAAGGTCTATTGTGCCCTTGTCAAAGCTGTTTTCGCAATACGCTACAGCTCGCCCTCCATTTCAAGAGCTTCAAACTCCATCAGTATAGAAGAGGGCTCAAGGAGGTAAAATCCACGTTTCCCTATAATTCTTCGCGTAGGCTGGAAATGGCGAATCTTTCTGTAACTAAGTGAACATGATCTACACTCGTCAGTTTCTGTTCATCCTATTCTCATCATGTGCGACAATGTCCTGTTAGAAAGCCAATGAGAAGGCGTAGCTCATTCTCACTGTGATCCAAATAGTTTTTAGACCTTGCAGGTTCAAACTATTGAACCCACGTTTCATTTTCGGTAACAATCCTCTCCAAAATCTGTACCTATACAGGTTCGTCTCTACACATCTTCACAAAGCTTGAGCATTCTCGGTTCGGTATCACCTTGCACTGACTTTTTTCATACCAAGGTGGCATGGAGAATTGGAAAAATGGTGGTAGGTATCTACTCCAATTAATGTAGATATAAATGTAAACTCTTCAAAAGGGAGTTCTCCAGTACTTACCTACAATTTTTTCATTTCCGGACGATCTCTAGTCAAGTGTGGGTACATACAAAAAATTGAGCAATATATTTTTCAGAAGAATGTTTCTAGGAAGAAATCAATAGAAAATGTAGGATACAGCCCTAACATTACTACCACGAAATAATCTTCATTGAAAATCCCTTCAGAAAAAAGTGAAGTTCATTTGAAAGTAGCGTAATAAATTTCAAATGAAGGCAACAGCGTGAAGAACGTGCAAAAAACGAGATCGGTTAATTAGAGATATATGGACTTGTAATGAGGTTTCATAATATTGAACTCGTTTTCGTCATTGCCAGAAACAAAAACATTCCTCACAATCATTCTGCACGACTTACGCAGATGTCACAATGAATTTCGTACATTGCCATATTTACAGTTTCAGTATTCAAGGTTAGGTCTTTGTTAATTTTGTGGGAACTGATTTAACACCAGGAGAATATTTTTAGTGAATGGGCTTCTCTAATTAGATGCGTGTAGATGTGCTCCTAGTAGGTGGAATAGTCGATGATCGAATTATGGAAGGATTTTTTGGGTAGCTAGTTTGAGAGCACAGGATAAAGCTATACATCGATTTTAAAGAAACATTTTTCGCGCTCTTGATCCTAGGGTAATATACTGTTACGATTTTTCCGTTTGTTTGTGAGTTTCTAATTTTAATAATTAATATTTTCAGCGAACCTACCTAGTGATGTCATGATCAGAAAAGTGAGCATTGAGAGAACTAGAACTCGATGGTATGATGAAGGAAGAATGTAAAATCGAATAAACTACCCAAAACCCAAAAGTGAATAAAGTCAAATGGTTTATAGATGCTTCTAAAATCACGATAGGGTCCGGCACTGGAGTATAAGGGCCAAGAAACAAGTGTTTTTCAGACAGAATCGAAAGATGCATATACTCCTTTCACATATTATTGAACGCAAAGTAAGCGTTTGTGTATTTATCTGAGATAAGCAGTATTTGCTGTCATAACGATGGACAAAGTCAACGATGCCAATGTACCCGACGAGCTTCCGAGTTATCAAAGAACTCTATGTTATATTGACAACATTGCGTATCAATCTGACAAGAAAATAAACAACATAACCTAAAATTTTAATATACACAGTGAAATATGCCAAATTGTCATGACCAACCGACAGCTCAAAGTTTCGAGAACGGACTATAGATAAAAACATGGAAAGAAACAATCAAGACTGTGACATAGTGATCCATTCTGATAGTAAAGCTGCTATTGAAGCGTTGAACTCCTATGCAATCGACTCAAAGCTAATATGGAAGTGCCGAAGAAAATTCAATGAAGTGGGCAAGAATAACAAGGACTCTTAACTCTGGGTTCCTGGTCAGAAATCAAAGGAAACGAGAGGGCTAACCACAGACTATACACGTATGTAAAAGGAAGCACAAACTCCTCTCACTAGCCAATAATCTTTCTGCGGTACAACAAACCCACCTATCTATCAGAAAGAGGAAGAAAACTGAAAGAGGAGCACTTTGAGGGAACCTTTCTAGAATGGATGACTGAAAGAGTTCCTTAGAATTTTAAAACAGCTCAGGTTCAACAAGTATTTGGATCTCAGTAAGAATAAGTTAAGCCACCTCACTGGCTTTTTAACAGGATAGGAGGCATATGATAACAGTTGTCTTAACAGAAACTGACATGTGTAGATTATGTGCGGAAGGTAGGGAAACTCCTGTTCACTTAGTAACAGAATGCCTCGTCATTGCTGATCTACACAAAGAATGTCTTGGACAGGAGACTCATAAAGGAACTGAAGAGATATTTATATGTAGAAGTAGCCTCATTGGAGCTCTGGAACTAGAAGTGAGCTATAGCGCAGTTGCAAAAACAGCCTGAAGGCTCAATTGATCTTAAGGTCGCAATAGAACAATATACAATCTTTATTTCAAGTGTATTCCTTTAATTAACCAACATGTATGGGGATATTCAAATTTTCATTATGGTTTTTCCATTATGAACTGCTTAAGCCCCTGACTTTTGTCAGAGGTTTTATGGAATATTTCGAGTTTCAGCACTACAGTTCCTCTCGTTCTCTCTAATCTGCCTGAGGCAGTTCAAATGCCCATTAAACCAAGCACCAACTTACCGGTGCGATTGATCAGAAGATCTCCCGATTCATAATCGGGAACACGTATTCCTGTCCCATTCGAAGCGCGGTTTCGCATCGTCGACAAACAATAAACAATTGGATGTGCCGCAAATCATGATTGGGGATTTCAATAACAATAATTACGTGTGGTAATTCCGTACGGCGGATATCGTCGTTTTCGGAGATTTCCACGTTATTAAACCGGAAACTGACCGAGATTTCCCGGTTCGATTAATTGAAAACGGAGTTAGGAAGACGTCAAACGCAACGCCGGCCGGTAAAGTTCTTCCGGTTCTGATGTTTGTTTTTAGGCGGAAAATCGAACAGCGCGTGGAATTATTGAAGGGAAATTTACTGGGATGTATATTTGATTAGCTTCAAACAGGTAAATGTTACGACCTATTGCGCTCTCTTTCATTTCAGTTGATTGAGGTACTCCGCTACAGTTTCAGAGTTTTTATGAACCTCTTTCTGCTTATAATTGAAGAACTATCAAGATCAATTTGCTGTGGCTGGAATTTGAAGTGCGCACCACACAAATGCTTAGTCTGAAAATATGATCTGTGGAGCGAGCAAGATTATCTGTGACGTCAAGACATTTGTTGCAGAGTGAAAGTAATAAAAGAAGGCACAGGCACAAAGGCTTGTCAAGTCCAAGAATTCGTAACCTCAAAATTATTATTTGCTGTCTTTCGCTCTGAAACGGTGTGTCTGCTTTCGCGATACCACATATTGTAACAACAAAATTAGTTTCATCTTTCGTTAAAACACCCACAACATAAATAACTAACCTAAACTGTCCTAAACTAACTTTTAGGTTAGAAATAAAATGACATTGGAAGAGCTCTCGCCTTTGAGCGGGAGCGAATATATCTGATCTTCTTGCTCTGATAATAAAAGATCACGAAGCAGAGTGAAGTGAGCGAAGAGAGCTTAATAAAAGACCAGCTGAGCGCAAGAAGTGCACGCCAAGCAGAATATTCAGACTAAGCAATAATATATGGTCTGAAACAACAACCAAAAATCAACAATTAAAACCGAATAAAACCTTCACCAATGCCAGTATCCAAACATGGGACAAACACAGTCATTCTTGGAGTCATCTTAAATCCTTCCCTTATGCAAACCACCTGCGAAAAATCATCCAGATAATTAAGATGCCATCCGTCCAATCACTAAGATTGGACAGCCTGATTGGTAATGAACCTTCAACTTGAAGAACAAGGAATAGGAAAAACTGTGAGGGAAGTTGAAAGATCCAAACGAATATGGATTTAAAAAAATAGAACAAGGACGAAAAAACCAAAAGAAAGCAATAAGTCATGTATTTGACCCATGTATCACACATAGGTGAATTTGAATACATAATGACTCTTTTACTTAGAAATCCTTTCACCACAGAAATAAATCCCCATTCAGAATATCATCAGCTATCGTAAACTCCTAAAGAATTTCACCAAATTCAAACATATGATAATAAACTTTTCACTATCTCATTCGCAGTGAAAACGGAAAATTCCAAGATATTCGAATAACAAAAGAATGCTAGAAATCCGCGATGGTTCCGTCTCAAATTCGTAACAATTCGAGTGGAAAACGCAAATAACATCCTACACAGATTCCGGTAAGGTACATAGAGTTATGATGGGAAACTTTCAAAAGATTTTGCAAGATAGATTGTGACTGCGATAAAGAGCCGTGTGTATACGATTGATGTTTCTTCGTTCGTGTGAATTATGCAGATATTACTCTATTTGCATATAAAGTACTTTTCAGGCGATCGTGTAGAACGTAGACAACAAGAGAAACCGTCTATTCAAATCGAATTTAACGCACTATCGCTCGGCAATTGGTAGTGTTTCGCCACTGGATTTAATGAGTTTCGTATTTTGGGTACAAATGGTAGAAGTTTTCGTTTGGAAACAAGAAAATCTTATATAAGATTTTTTACGTAGTATATACATATATTTTTTCGAGATAACCTTATAGCATGTATTTCAATGCATTACCATACATACATTTCTGCATATGATACAAGAGCACAGAGAAAAAACCCCCGTCTACTGGTATAAATGTAGTGCATGTTGGAATTTGAATAAGCTTAAATATAAATATTCATAAACTGATGGGTTGTTATACGAGCGCATTTCAAGCGATTATTTCCTTCCTATTAATTTTAACTAATCGCTATCAAGAATTGGTATGTCAAATATAAATTTTAAGTGGAAAAAAATACCTAACACCACAAGATCACGAACAACTATCGATACATCAAAATTGGAGAACATTGTTAGACCAACAAACATCTACAAATATTTGGGAATACTCATTGACAAAAAATTGAGTTTCAAATCACACATAAGAACACAGAAAAAAGTTGTTATTACAAGAGCGGGTCTTTTAGATCACTAACATATACGAACATGGGTATCAACATGAGAACTGCCACATCAATATACAAGATGATATGCCGACCACTGCTGAAATATGGGCATACTAAACTTCAAAACTCCACCAAAACAACTTTGAAGAATCTTGAAATAGCTGAAAGAACATTCTTAAGGAAAATCACAAAGATGAGATATCTTAATAATCCCTTGCACAACCCTCCTTATCAACTTTTGGTATGAGACAACTGGAGTGGAGCCGCTTATTCACCACTTTGAACCACATAATGCACCAAGAGCTAAATTACCAACAATACCACTATACGAAAATCTACTGTCTCTAGAATAACATATGTATAACACTTCTATACTCTATTCTTTACCACATTTATATATTATGTAACTGGAAAAATTAGAACACTCTTTTCTAAGTAATTCTGTTTCAACCAATTACTTAGACTCTGGTTTTTCCGAATTTTCCGGAAATATTAAATGTACTAGGGATATTACCCCTGAAATACACGCAATTGAGAGATGCGCTTTCAGTTTAATATGGAAGAATTTGCCAGAAGTGTGATTTAGCCATGTACACGGACAGTTAAGCTGCCCATCAACGCGCTGAGCTCTAACAGCATACTTCAAAGACTGTGTAAGAACGTCTCCTCAAAATGAATGAACCAAGAAAGCCCAACAGAGACCCCTTGATTTGTCGTCAGAATAAGAAAGTACCTACGAAACAGGCATCGGCCTCCCAAACTCTCTTGAAACTAAACAAGAAAAGGCTGCAACTCATCACAAGGTTTTTTTACGGGTTACAGCCAAACCAAGAAATTCCTAGTGAGGATTGGGTGTAGCCGAATGATGAGTGCTGATTCTGTGGAAAAGAGGACTCCTTAAAATCTTTGGCAGCATTTGCCATCAGAAATTATCATGGATGAAAATATCTCATTATGAAACAACGCTAGGCTATTGGACGAGTACCTACCGTAGAAAGCTCA
>JACDNR010000113.1:0-37040 GCA_013421045.1 Propylea japonica | reverse complement strand
AGCCATACACTCAGATAGTCAAGTGCTATTAAAGCACTGAGCTCCTACGTCATCGATTCTAAGATGATCTGGGAGTGCCGTAACAAACTCAACGAGGTAGGCAAGAAAAATAAAGTCTTGTAAATCTGGGTTCCCGGCCACTCGGGAATCGAAGTGAAAACGAAGAGCCAATACACTCGCCAAAGAGGGCGCACCAATGTCCCTCTTTGGCCCAGAACCCTTCTGTGGTATATCTAAATGTACCTATAAGAAGGAGTTTTGGAGAAGGAGAAAGCCGAGAGGGAAAAGCTCTGGCGGAATCTCCCAGGGATGGATCATTCCACTAAGTTCCTTCGGAACTTCGAGACAGCGGGATCCAAAGATATCTGGATCTTGGTAAGAAGCATTGCACCTCCTCACTGGCTTTCTTACAGGACATTGTCGCCTTAGGAAGCACCTGTTAGGGATTGGGATTGTCGGACACTGACGAGTGTAGGTTCTGTGGGAGGAGGAAGAGAAAACCCCATTCACCTAGTCACGGAATGCCTCGGCATTACGAGCCTGAGGAGAAATGCTTGGACAAGAAACTTGTAGAGTGAGGAACTAGCCTCGTTGAAGTCTTCCAGTTACTAGATTTCATTAGATCTTGGAACTGGAAGGCGAGCTGTGAAGGTTTTTGGCCAGAACAGCTCTGTAAGGGGGCACAATAGACCTTAAGGTCGCAGTGGACTGTAAAACCCCTCTGTAAACTATCAACTATCAACTAGTGTTAATACTTAATATTAAACATAGTCGACAATGGTTATACATTCAAAGATTACGCTACGCGTTATTTTCAATAACATTTTAAGATGATGCGAGGTTGGACCGGCCTTGCCGTCTCACGTATGGTAATTATACAGGCTATGTGTACTGACACATACTACAGTCCCTCTGGAGCAGTACCGGGTAGATGCCATCCCTACCTGGAGATTTGTATGGTTTGAAGGATTCGATTGCCCATCGAATCCTCTCTTTGTGAAGAGGTTTGGCAGCAATCTTTCTGGTCCTCGTCTGGGGTTTGCTCATATATTGGGAGCGTGAAAAAGTTCGTAGCGTTTTTTTCTAAGTTTAGAGCTTTTATTCTGGACAGACTACAACACGTAGATTATTCAAAGTACTGTCCATCGGCAGCTATGACATTCTCCCATCTTTAAGGTTAGCATACGGATTCCGCTGAAAGAATTCTTGGTCGTTTTGAAACGATCCAGTCATCGACCCATTTTTTGGTATCGTCGTAGGAAGAAAATCGCTGTTCAGCCAGGCCATGCGTCATCGACCGGAACAAGTGGTAATCAGAAGAGGAGCAATGTTCTGGTGAATAGGGCGGGTGGGGTAGAATTCCACATTGAGGTTCTCTAGGTAGTTTTTGACAACGATTGCGACCTGGGGTCGAGATTGTCATGCGGGAGGATGACTTTGTCGTGTCTTCAGCATATTGCGGTCTTTATCCTTCAATGCTTGGCTCAATTTGATTAACTGTCGTCGGTAGCGGTCCTGTGATGGTTTCGTTGGGTTTTAGCAGCTCATAATAAATAACTCCGAGCTGGTCCCCACCAGATACAGGCATGAGCTTGGAGCCATGAATATTGGGCTTTGATGTAGATGTTGATGGCTCACCGGGCTTAACCCATGATTTTTACGCTTGGGATTTTCGTATCGTATCCACTTTTCATCTCCAGAACAATTCGATGCAGAAAACCTTTTTTTTGACGCTGAAGCAGCAGTTCAGTAAAAAATCGTCTTTCGATGTCCCTCGGCTTCAACTCATACGGCACCCAATTTCCTTGCTTTTGAACCATTCCAAGTTGTTTCAACGATAAGAAATTGTTTATCGATCAACTCCCAACAATTCTGCAAGTTCATCTTGTGTCTGACATGGATCTCATCGAGATATTGCTCCAAATCTACATTTTCGAACTTTTTCGGTGCACCGGAAACGCTCTTCGTCTTCGAGGTCAAATGCGCCATTTTTGAAAGCGTTGGAACCACTTTCTGCATGTTGATTCTTGTAGAGCATAGTCGCCGTAAGTTTCCACAAGAATTCGATGAGCTTCAGCAGCACTCTTCTTTTGATGGAAATAATGTAAAAGAATTCCCCGCAAAACACATCTGACGGCACAAAATTCTCCATGTTTAAAATTTCGCACAGGTTAACCTCTACTTCAGCGGTTTGTTTAAAAACTAATGTTTGTATAGTCTTTGGTTTCAGCTTGCAGGGTAAAATTTATTTCGTCCAAAATTGGTTGAGTGTGTGCAGGCCGCCGCTAGCTGTCTGGGCGCCGCGTGCAAATAAATGTTATGCCGCCCCCACCAGAGCGCTACATGCTAAATCAAGGGCGTATCCAGAGAGCAATCGGGGGCTAGTGCCAAGTTTTAGCGAGGGAACCTGAACTGACCTTGAGTGAAAATCAAGGAAAGGGGGGGGTTAGGGTCAGATCGTTACCATTCGAAGATTTATTGTGAAAACTCTTTCCTGCAGGGGGTTAATTAACCCCCGTACCCCCCCGTAAATACTCCCCTGCGCTGAGTCTTCAAAATGCAACTGATCCTAGGGGGTGTATATTCCGACAAAAGACCCTCATTCTGTTTTTATCTTTATTTTCGTAATTCTCTTCAAATCACGTACCTGCCTAAACTCGGCTAGTAGAAAGGGCGCACTTGGTAACAGATGGGTTTTTATGACATGCAATAATTGGCATAAACGATACGGCGACACTGAAAATATTCAACTACTACTACCCTGGTTTTGTTAATTTTGGGATAAAGAACATCTGAAGAAAGGAGATCGATCACTGATTGAAAACTATAGGCCAATATCTTTGATGTGAAACTTCTCTAAGGTTTTCGAAATTATTTTGTTTGCAACGAAATCTATCCAGTTGTAAAACATCTAATAAATATTGAGCAGCACGGTTCATGACGGAAGGTCTTGTATTAGCAACCTGGTCTGTTTTTCTGAGTTTTTAATTCGAAATCTGGATGGAGATCATAAAGTGGAGTGATGTTTGCTGATTTTCAGAAGGCTTTTGATAAGATAAGCCACAATGTCCTCATTGAAAAGCCAGATCGAAATATGGCTTCTCGGATTCATTGGCGGCAGTAATTGAGTCCTACCGATTCAACCGTCGCCAGTATGTTCACGTGGAGGGCTCCCGATCAGAAGAGATACCTCAACATCTGGTATTCCTCAAGGTTTCCAATCTCGGCCCACTTTGTTTATACTCTTCATAATATATTATTGATGTGATAGAACGTGAAAGCTTGTCTTTGCTGATGACGTAAAGATTTTTCGCAAGATAAATAGCTTGGATGAATGCGGTAGACTTCAGCACGATATTGAAAGACTGAGTGAGTGGTGTGTGACGTTAACAGACTCAGCCTTAATATAGACAAATGTAATATCATGTCTTTCACGAGGAGTAAGAGCCTGTCATGTATCCCTATTCAGTGGACACAAGCTATTGCCAAGGGTGGCTGAAGTGAGAGATCTGGGGGTGTGATTTTCGATAGTGCTCTCACATTCGGTTCCCCACATCGATCAGTTGGTGCTTTCGGTTTCGAGGACTTATGGTTTCATAATTCGCAGTTGTGGATGCTTCATTGATTCAGCAACATATTTAGGCCTTTTCAAGGCATTTATACGAAGAAGTAAGTTGGAGTATGGCTCTGTGATTGGAATCCTCTTTACAGCTGCCATAAACAGCGCATTGAATCAGTACAGAAACGTTTTTTAAAATATCTGTCTTGGAGGGAAGAGGATGCGTGTACCCGCGAGAGGCTCCGATTATGGATTGATGTTGGAGAGATTTGGTTTGTCCTCTTTGGATGTTGGGACGCAAGATATTGGCTGTTGAAGCTTTTATACAAATGTTTTAATAACATAATTGATAGTCCCTCATTCTGGCTATGCTTAACTTCACAGTGAGGAGACCAGGCTCCCGATCTCAGGACCTTTTTTATTTACGTACACCTAGAACCAATCTGTTGTTGCAGTCTCCAGTTGAATTATGTGCCGTACCTTCAATCCTTATCTACTGTTTGTGATGTGAAATTTGATCCGTTGTCGTGTATTGTGGACCTACTCTTATCGCACTGTAGGTTTGAGGTGCATATGATTCAATTTTTTTTTCTGCACTATGTTCCACTTTTGAAATCAATTTATTAATTTCTGTTTGTTATGGGCTTTTTTGAGATATGATGTAATACTGAATAATTTCCTGTAATTGGGATTTTCCTGTAGGAAATAAACGGCTTATTATCTATATATTATAGCTGCAAACATTTCTCGTAGAATATTCAACAAAATCAGGAATTCCGTAGGAACTTTCTGAACGATGTTTCTTTCAGAAAAATTTTTCCCGAGGGCATGCGAAGTTCCGAGTCCTGGTCAATTTATATATCGGATTTATAGGATGTGAGTTCTCGATCTTGAAGTTTTATTACTCCATAACTCGTTCTCAGTATTTCGCCGAGGGGGGGGGCACCTGCGGAACTTAGGTGGCGGGCAGTGCCCCTCCCGGAAATATACCTGAAAGAACACTGCAGTGAATTCACTGAATTCCGTGGATATACGGAAATTATCGATGTTGGCCGCCTGTCCTTCCGATCTTTCAGAGAAAAAGTCTCTCTAAGGGGAATGGGGAGACCTTGCCGCCCCCAATGTTGAACGGAGTTGGAGAAAATTTCAAGCAGTTGACAAAGTTTCGATCGCATATGGCAAAAATTTTTATTCTATGACAGTTGGCAAATTTTAAAGCAGTTGGAGTTGGATAACGCCCTCCTTTTTTTCTCCACCCCTGCTTACCACGTTGTTTGTCCCCTACAAAAAATTTCAATTTCATGGATTTGCCGCCCCCCTGGACGTGCCGCCCTTGTGCCGAGCACGCCTTGCACGCCCGCTTACGGCGGGCCTGAGGTGTGAGAAGATACAGAGAGTACTCAGAAAAAAAACGCTACGAAACTTTTAAAGCTCTTTATACAATGTCGGGTTTCTTAAGACTGTTAAACGTAAAAATCGATCACCTGTGAGGAAGTTACCCACCTTCGTCCTTGGCCTGTTCTTCTTATAGGTTGATTTGTTTCCCATAATGCCTTGGATTAAAAAAAAACCATTTTTTTATCCAATGTCGGCTGAATAGATGTTCATTATGCAACGTTTTTAGATATGGCATATTTATTATTAGTTTGTCCAGATCCGAAACAATAAAAATGTTTTTCCTAATCCAATGTCGGCTGAATAGAGGTTTCATAATAACCTTCTGTTGTTCCCCTTCAAATATTTTTATTTCAAAAATAATATGAAATACAGGTGATGCGATAATTTTTGTATGGTGTGTTCTTAGAAAATAATTTTGGACGCTTCTCAATTGAGTTCTCGTCCTCCTAGTTGCCCCCTTAGCGATTCTCTAGTTGAATAAATTAGCGGCATTGATTCGCGTGAAATTTGGAACACACTGGTTGCGTTCATCGAAAACAACCATTGCAAATCTGATTACCGAACGCTCACAGAGCGTTGACTGATCAGTAGGAAGTTTTCTGAATGTTAATATAAACTTGTCAAGTATACTCACATACCTTGAATGTCACATTTACACCACATGGACAGCTGACAACCGTGATCGATCAGCGAGCGGTACTTAGAAAAATATTAGCGTGAAGTTACCCACACATTCTCATCCACACTTTATGACGTGGGGACTGTCGCGTACGAAGTATAGGGAAGTAAGTGTACAGTGTTGCCGGATTGATGTCAATTTCTTTTATGTACATTCTACATAATATTTGTCAGCCAGGAGTTACAAAGTGATCGTAGGCTGTATGTACAATTATTATGAACGTATTGCAATACAAATTAGACTCATTAAGAAACAAAACTCACATTAAGAAATTACTTTTTGTTGTTTCTTTCCGGTGTGTTGTACATCGATCCAAATTGGAGTAGCTGAATTCTCGAGAAGACGAAATAGAAACGAATTTCTGCTCTACAAATGATACTTTTCGACCAAAAAAAAATTCTGATGTGGAAAATATTTTTCACGATTATCCTATTAAGAACTGGGTGTGAATCCAAAAAAAATCAGATATCGAAAATGTTTTTTTCATGATTTTCCTATGAAAAACGGGGTGTGCATCAATTAAAAACGGTTTTGAATTATTTGGATAATACTGTACGGAAGTACGAAAAAGTTTTTCTTGACGAACGATACTTTCCGAGAAAAAAATCAGATATCGAAAATGTTTTTCCATGATTTTCCTATGAAGAACGGGGTGTGCATCCAATTAAAAAACGGTTTTGAATTATTTGGATAATACTCTACGAAGTACGAAAGAGTTTTTTCTTGACAAACGATACTTTCCGAGAAAAAAATTCAGATATCAAAAATGTTTTTCCATGATTTTCCTATGAAAACGGGGTGTGCATCCAATTAAAAAACGGTTTTGAATTATTTGGATAATACTCTATACGAAAGTACGAAAGAGTTTTTTCTTGACAAACGATACTTTCCGAGAAAAAATTCAGATATCGAAAATGTTTTTCCATGATTTTCCTATGAAAAACGGGGTGTGCATCCAATTAAAAAACGGTTTTGAATTATTTGGATAATACTCTACGAAAGTACGGAAAGAGTTTTTTCTTGACAAACGATACTTTCCGAGAAAAAATTCAGATATCGAAAATGTTTTTCCATGATTTTCCTATGAAGACGGGGTGTGCATCCAATTAAAAAACGGTTTTGAATTATTTGGATAATACTCTACGAAAGTACGAAAGAGTTTTTTCTTGACAAACGATACTTTCCGAGAAAAAGATTCAGATATCGAAAATGTTTTTCCATGATTTTCCTATGAAGAACGGGGTGTGCATCCAATTAAAAAACGGTTTTGAATTATTTGGATAATACTCTACGAAAGTACGAAAGAGTTTTTTCTTGACAAACGATACTTTCCGAGAAAAAATTCATCAGATATCGAAAATGTTTTTCCATGATTTTCCTATGAAAAACGGGGTGTGCATCCAATTAAAAACGGTTTTGAATTATTTGGATAATACTCTACGAAGTACGAAAGAGTTTTTT
The DNA here is from genome assembly GCA_013421045.1 of Propylea japonica. Lineage (NCBI taxonomy): Eukaryota > Metazoa > Arthropoda > Insecta > Coleoptera > Coccinellidae > Propylea > Propylea japonica. The sequence continues at coordinate 29,943 of JACDNR010000113.1, read as the reverse complement.
TCTTGACAAACGATACTTTCCGAAAAAAATTCAGATATCGAAAATGTTTTTCCATGATTTTCCTATGAAAACGGGGTGTGCATCCAATTAAAAAACGGTTTTGAATTTTTGGATAATACTCCTAAGAGTACGAAAGAATTTTTTCTTGACAAACGATACTTTCCGAGAAAAAAATTCAGATATCGAAAATGTTTTTCCATGATTTTCCTATGAAAACGGGTGTGCATCCAATTAAAAAAAACGGTTTTGAATTATGTGGATAATACTCTACGAAAGTACGAAAGAGTTTTTTCTTGACAAACGATACTTTCCGAGAAAAAAATTCAGATATCGAAAATTTTTCCATGATTTTCCTATGAAGAACGGGGTGTGCATCCAATTAAAAAACGGTTTTGAATTTTTTGAATAATACTCCATAAGAGTACGAAAGAATTTTTTCTTGAACAAACGATACTTTCCGAGAAAAAAATTCAGATATCGAAAATGTTTTTCCATGATTTCCTATGAAAACGGGGTGTGCATCCAATAAAAAACGGTTTTGAATTATTTGGATAATACTCTACGAAAGTACGAAAGAGTTTTTTCTTGACAAACGATACTTTCCGAGAAAAAAATTCAGATATCGAAATGTTTTCCATGATTTTCCTATGAAAAACGGGGTGTGCATCCAATTAAAAAACGTTTTGAATTATTTGGATAATACTCTACGAAAGTACGAAAGAGTTTTTTTCTTGACAAACGATACTTTCCGAGAAAAAAATTCAGATATCGAAAATGTTTTTCCATGATTTTCCTATGAAGAACGGGGTGTGCATCCAATTAAAAAACGGTTTTGATTATTTGGATAATACTCTACGAAAGTACGAAGAGTTTTTTCTTGACAAACGATACTTTCCGAGAAAAAAATTCAGATATCGAAAATGTTTTTCCATGATTTTCCTATGAAAAACGGGGTGTGCATCCAATTAAAAAACGGTTTTGAATTATTTGGATAATACTCTACGAAAGTACGAAAGAGTTTTTTCTTGACAAACGATACTTTCCGAGAAAAAAATTCAGATATCGAAAATGTTTTTCCATGATTTTCCTATGAAAAACGGGGTGTGCATCCAATTAAAAAACGGTTTTGAATTATCTGGATAATACTCTACGAAAGTACGAAAGAGTTTTTTTTTGACAAACGATACTTTCCGAGAAAAAATTCAGATATCGAAAATGTTTTTTCCATGATTTTCCTATGAAAAACGGGGTGTGCATCCAATTAAAAAACGGTTTTGAATTTTTTGGATAATACTCATAAGAGTACGAAAGAATTTTTTCTTGACAAACGATACTTTCCGAGAAAAAAATTCAGATATCGAAAATGTTTTTCCATGATTTTCCTATGAAGAACGGGGTGTGCATCCAATAAAAAACGGTTTTGAATTTTTTGGATAATATTCCATAAGAGTACGAAAGATTTTTTCTTGACAAACGATACTTTCCGAGAAAAAAATTCAGATATCGAAAATGTTTTTCCATGATTTTCCTATGAAAAACGGGGTGTGCATCCAATTAAAAACGGTTTCGAATTTTTTGGATAATACTCCATAAGAGTACGAAAGAATTTTTTCTTGACAACGATACTTTCCGAGAAAAAAATTCAGATATCGAAAATGTTTTTCCATGATTTTCCTATGAAAAACAGGGTGTGCATCCAATTAAAAAACGGTTTTGAATTATTTGGATAATACTCTACGAAGTACGAAAGAATTTTTTTCTTGACAAACGATACTTTCCGAGAAAAAAATTCAGATATCGAAAATGTTTTTCCATGATTTTCCTATGAAAAACGGGGTGTGCATCCAATTAAAAAACGGTTTTAATTATTTGGATAATACTCTACGAAAGTACGAAAAATTTTTTCTTGACAAACGATACTTTCCGAGAAAAAAATTCAGATATCGAAAATGTTTTTCCATGATTTTCCTATGAAAAACGGGGTGTGCATCCAATAAAAAACGGTTTTGAATTATTTGGATAATACTCTACGAAAGTACGAAAGAGTTTTTTCTTGACAAACGATACTTTCCGAGAAAAAATTCAGATATCGAAAATGTTTTTCCATGATTTTCCTATGAAGAACGGGGTGTGCATCCAATTAAAAAACGGTTTTGAATTACTGGATAATACTCTACGAAGTACGAAAGAGTTTTTTTCTTGACAAACGATACTTTCCGAGAAAAAATTCAGATATCGAAAATGTTTTTCCATGATTTTCCTATGAAAACGGGGTGTGCATCCAATTAAAAAGGTTTTGAATTATTTGGATAATACTCTACGAAAGTACGAAAGAGTTTTTCTTGACAAACGATACTTCCGAGAAAAAAATTCAGATATCGAAAAAAGTATCGTTTGTCCAAGAAAAATTCTTTCGTACTCTTATGGAGTATTATCCAAAAAATTCAAAACCGTTTTTTAATTGGATGCACACCCCGTTTTTCATAGGAAAATCATGGAAAACATTTTCGATATCTGAATTTTTTTCTTGGAAAGTATCGTTTGTCAAGAAAAAACTTTTTCGTACTTTCGTAGAGTATTATCCAAATAATTCAAAACCGTTTTTTAATTGGATGCACACCCCGTTTTTCATAGGAAAATCATGGAAAAACATTTTCGATATCTGAATTTTTTTCTCGGAAAGTATCGTTTGTCAAGAAAAAACTCTTTTACGTATTTCGTAGAGTATTATCCAAAAATTCAAAACCGTTTTTTAATTGGATGCACACCCCGTTTTTCATAGAAAAATCATGGAAAAACATTTTCGATATCTGAATTTTTTTCTCGGAAAGTATCGTTTGTCAAGAAAAACTCTTTCGTACTTTCGTAGAGTATTATCCAAATAATTCAAACCGTTTTTAATTGGATGCACACCCCGTTCTTCATAGGAAAATCATGGAAAAACATTTTCGATATCTGAATTTTTTTCTCGGAAAGTATCGTTTGTCAAGAAAAAATTCTTTCGTACTCTTATGGAGTATATCCAAAATTCAAAACCGTTTTTTATTGGATGCACACCCCGTTTTCATGGGAAAATCATGGAAAAACATTTTCGATATCTGAATTTTTTTCTCGGAAAGTATCGTTTGTCAAGAAAAACTCTTTCTTACTTTCGTAGAGTATTATCCAAATAATTCAAAACCGTTTTTTAATTGGATGCACACCCCGTTTTTCATAGGAAAATCATGAAAAACATTTTCGATATCTGAATTTTTTTCTCGAAGTATCGTTTGTCAAGAAAAATTCTTTCGTACTCTTATGGAGTATTATCCAAAAATTCAAAACCGTTTTTTAATTGGATGCACACCCCGTTTTCATAGGAAAATCATGGAAAACATTTTCGATATCTGAATTTTTTTCTCGGAAGTATCGTTTGTCAAGAAAAAACTCTTTCGTACTTTCGTAGAGTATTATCCAAATAATTCAAAACCGTTTTTAATTGGATGCACACCCCGTTCTTCATAGGAAAATCATGGAAAAACATTTTCGATATCTGAATTTTTTTCTCGGAAAGTATCGTTTGTCAAGAAAAAATTCTTTCGTACTTATGGAGTATTATCCAAAAAATTCAAAACCGTTTTTTTTTGGATGCACACCCCGTTTTTCATGGGAAAATCATGGAAAACATTTTCGATATCTGAATTTTTTTCTCGGAAAGTATCGTTTGTCAAGAAAAACTCTTTCGTACTTTCGTAGAGTATTATCCAAATAATTCAAAACCGTTTTTTAATTGGATGCACACCCCGTTTTTCATAGGAAAATCATGGAAAAACATTTTCGATATCTGAATTTTTTTCTCGGAAAGTATCGTTTGTCAAGAAAAAATTCTTTCGTACTTATGGAGAGTATTCAAAAAATTCAAAACCGTTTTTTTATTGGATGCACACCCCGTTTTTTCATAGGAAAATCATGGAAAAACATTTTCGATATCTGAATTTTTTTCTCGGAAAGTATCGTTTGTCAAAAAAAATTCTTTCGTACTTTCGTAGAGTATTATCCAAATAATTCAAACCGTTTTTATTGGATGCACACCCCGTTTTTCATAGGAAATCATGGAAAAACATTTCGATATCTGAATTTTTTTCTCGGAAAGTATCGTTGTCAAGAGAAAACTCTTTCGTACTTTCGTAGAGTATTATCCAAATAATTCAAAACCGTTTTTTAATTGGATGCACACCCCGTTTTTCATAGGAAAATCATGGAAAAACATTTTCGATATCTGAATTTTTTTCTCGGAAAGTATCGTTTGTCAAGAAAAAATTCTTTCGTACTTTCGTAGAGTATTATCCAAATAATTCAAACCGTTTTTTAATGGGATGACACCCCCTTTTTCATAGGAAATCATGGAAAAACATTTTCGATATCTGAATTTTTTCTCGGAAAGTATCGTTTGTCAAGAAAAATTCTTTCGTACTCTTATGGAGTATTATTCAAAAAATTCAAAACCGTTTTTTAATTGGATGCACACCCCGTTCTTCATAGAAAAATCATGGAAAAACATTTTCGATATCTGAATCTTTTTCTCTCGGAAAGTATCGTTTGTCAAGAAAAAACTCTTTCGTACTCTTATGGAGTATTATCAAAAAATTCAAAAACCACCGTTTTTAATTGGATGCACACCCCGTTTTCCATAGGAAAATCATGGAAAAACATTTTCGATATCTGAATTTTTTTCTCGGAAAGTATCGTTTGTCAAGAAAAAACTCTTTCGTACTTTCGTAGAGTATTATCCAAATAATTCAAAACCGTTTTTTAATTGGATGCACACCCCGTTTTTCATAGGAAAATCATGGAAAAAACTTTTCGATATCTGAATTTTTTTCTCGGAAAGTATCGTTTGTCAAGAAAAAATTCTTTCGTACTCTTATGGAGTATTATTCAAAAAATTCAAAACCGTTTTTTAATTGGATGCACACCCCGTTTTTCATAGGAAAATCATGGAAAAACATTTTCGATATCTGATTTTTTTCTCGGAAAGTATCGTTTGTCAAGAAAAAACTTTTCCATACTTCCGTAGAGTATTATCCAAATAATTCAAAACCGTTTTTTAATTGGATGCACACCCCGTTTTTCATAGGAAAATCATGGAAAAAACATTTTCGATATCTGATCTGATTTTTTTCTCGGAAAGTATCGTTTGTCAAGAAAAAATTCTTTCGTACTCTATGGAATATTATCCAAAAATTCAAAACCGTTTTTTAATTGGATGCACACCCGTTTTTCATAGGAAAATCATGAAAAAAACATTTTCGATATCTGATTTTTTTTGGATTCACACCCAGTTCTTAATAGGATAATCGTGAAAAATATTTTCCACATCAGAATTTTTTTTTGGTCGAAAAGTATCATTTGTAGAGCAGAAATTCGTTTCTATTTCGTCTTCTCGAGAATTCAGCTACTCCAATTTGGATCGATGTACAACACCACCGAAGAAACAACAAAAGTATTTCTTAATGTGAGTTTTGTTTCTTAATGAGTCTAATTTGTATTGCAATACGTTCATAATAATTGTACATACAGCCTACGATCACTTTGTAACTCCTGGCTGACAAATATTATGTAGAATGTACATATAAAAGAAATTGACATCAATCCGGCAACACTGTACACTTACTTCCCTATACTTCGTACGCGACAGTCCCCACGTCATAAAGTGTGGATGAGAATGTGTGGGTAACTTCACGCTAATTAGAAAAATTGCGTCCGCTCAGTGAACTCAACAGTTGTGTCCGCTGAACGCAACCATACTAACACGCAACAACACCTGACTTCAAGTAATTGGATAGAACAACCTCAAGTTGTTGTTCTTCGAAGGGGTTGTTAATTTATATTAACGATTTTAACTGTTGAAAAGAAATCTGAACTTAAAACCCTGTGTATATAAATACCAAATTGTCGAAATATTTTATTTTCTTCTCTTATAAATGAAAATTAAATATATTCTAGTTGAAGATATCGGTTAATTGATATTAATTTTACTTATTTTCAGTTCAATGTTGCGTTTGAATACTGAATTCCCTAACTATATCTTCCACCCACAATTTGACCATTCTGAGAACTATTGGTCTCTGTTGATCCACAGTTTGCATTGTATATAAAAATATATACTGAGTACATATTCATTAGATTGTTAAGAAATAAAATTTTTTGTATAAGATTTGAAAGCAATTTTCTTTATGACCGATTCTTCTCTCGATGATGCCTTTTATGAGATAAGATTGTGATCGTTTGGCACCGTGACTACCTTTCTGCGCTATAAACAATAAAGTCTTTAGTTACCATACTAGAGTTGATTATTTGCCTGACGTCAAGATAGCGCCACCTAATAGAACGAGTATGGTTTGCGACAATACATTTCATTTTCTGTGGCCGAGTTTTTTCTTACCGATCTTGTGCAGGTGATATTCTCACGAAAGCGTGACGTGTGAGTAGCCCAGTTGACGCCTTAACTCACAAGCAGTCTTTTTGATTATTTTGACCTGGTTGTGTTAATCCAGTAAGAGTGTTTCTGTCGCTTTTCCCAATCACCGACCTCCTCCCTAAGCATTAATATGATGAATACGAGTTCGGCGAATCAATGCTCTGGTTGACAGGTACCCAAACTAGAACTAGCTTGTACTCGGCAGGTTTTTGAGGGATTGAACACAGCTCTAAATGCTCCTGGATTTAAAATTAATGACAAGCATTTTATCTTGTGCCATATGACTCACAGGCAATGCAAATTCTAGCTTCCCCGACTGACAGACTCGAGCCCATCTCTCTATGGTTAAATTTCGATTTTTCTATTTCTTCCATTCTAACTTAGCTCTACAGTTCATTTAAGGAGAGTATGAAGTGAAGTCAAATTGATAGAAAATATGCTGTCAGACAGAAGGTTCCTGTTTTTGTCGACGGGAATAGTAGTAATTTCAAAACATTGAATAACAGTCTTCCACAGGGGTCAGTCTTATCACCTCTTCTTTTTAATTTATATTTGTGTGATATCCCTACACTTCATCTGAAAAATTCATATACGCCGATGATATTGCTTTGGCTTTCCATCATTCAGATTTCAAAATCATAGAGAATAATCTTTCTGCAGATTTAGAATTCTAAAAATTATTTCTTCGACTGGCGCTTATGTCCAAATGCTAACAAACCGAAGTCTCGTGTTTCCATTTGGATAATCATCAGAAATATAAAAATTGAACGTACTTTTTTGGTAATTCTTTTCTCAAACATAATTTCAATCCTAAATATCTAGGCGTTAAACTAGATTCTTCTCTTTATTTCATTTGGATGATTTACGTTTGAAGCTGAAAACAAAAAAATATAATTCAAAAACCTGCTGGTACTTCATGGGGTGCGAACGCAACAACTCTTCGTACTGCAGCTCTAGCCTTAGTGTACTCTTCTGCTGAATATTGTTGCCCTGTTTGGCTCAACAGTGCACATGTACATAAGATCGATGCACAATTAAATTTTTCCATGAGAATAGTAACTGGAACAAAAAATCACACCTATTCCATGGTTACCCACTTACCAGTTCTTTCAAACATTTCTCCTCCACATATCCGCAGGCAGGTCATTACTTCGAAAATTTGGAAAATTTAATCTTCGACAAAGGGTATAGCCGGGTTTCAATGGTAAATCTGCCCCCCGTCTTTTCGATTCATATTGAGGGGATCGATTAGGCATTTAATGAAAATAATTCAGCCAACTTTTCAGCTTTTTATCTCTAGCCCATTTTTGAGATTTTCGATTTTATTTTTTTTTCTTGTGATCTCAACATTTTCGAATGGTGATTTTTTGTGTCGATTCTTTGCTATTGAAGGAATAGACGTATAATTTTTTTATGAATTTCAGCTGCAAATCTATTTTTAGGAAAAAATAAAGTTTTTGTCATTTGTTTTTCGGTGTTTTAAAAAAGTGTCCACCGCCATTTTTTGACATAAATTGCTTCTTTGGCCCTTTGTACCCTGGAATTTTTTCACATTTTTAAAATTGGTGGAACATTTTGAAAAAAAAATTAAACTGTTTGAATTTCAGGATTCAACAGATATCCATCAATTTTGGTACAGTTGTATTCATATTGGCTTTCTGAACAATATTAGTGAAAAAAACAATTGGCGATCTGTTTAAGTTTGGGAGATATGGGCCCCCAAAGTCCGAAAAATATTTCACCTGCTAGTCACTTTTCTCACTACAGAAACACTAGATTACCGCTTTATTAAGTTCAAAGCCTCTCTGAACATTTAACATGAAGATTTGATTCATTTTATTCAGATATATCCAATAATTATTGCAAAAACATCGAAAAAATTCTAGGGAAAGCCCGCCGTTTCTTATGGTAAGTTTGGCACTACCGCGAATTATTTCGCGCGAATATGACACGATGCATACCGGTAAATCCCACTATCATTTCCTAATGGCACTTGCTGAAAGACGCGGTAGTGCCAAACTTACCATAAGGAACGGCGGGCTTTCCTAGAATTTTTTCGATGTTTTTGCAACAATTATTGGATATATCTGAAATAAATGAATCAAATCTTCATGTTAAAATGTTCAGAGAGGCTTCAAACTTAATAAAGCGGTAATTCAGTGTTTCTGTAGTGAGAAAAGTGACTTTCAGGTGAAATATTTTCGGATTTTGGGGCCCATATCTCCCAAACTAAAACAGATCGCCAATTGTTTTTTCACTAATATTGTTCAGGAAGCCAATATGAATACAACGGTTCCAAAAGTTGATGAATATCTGTTGAATCCTAAAATTCAAACAGTTTTAATTTTTTTTCAAAATGTTCCACCAATTTTAAAAATTGAAAAAATTCCAGGGTATAAGGGCCAAAGAAGACATTTTATGTCAAAAAATGGCGGTGGACACTTTTTAAGAACACCGAAAAACAAATGACAAAAACTTTATTTTTTTTCCTAAGAATAGATTTTGCAGCTGAAATTCATAAAAAAATATACGTCTATTCCTTCAATAGCAAAGAACCGACAGAAAAATTGCCATTCGAAAATTTTGGATATCACAAGAGAAAAAAAATAAAACGAAATAAGTGTTTTTCACAGAAATCTCAAAAATGGCTAGAGATAAAAAGCTGAAAAGTTGGCTGAATTATTTTCATTCGATCCCTCAATATGAATCGAAAGGCCGCAGGGGCAGATTTACCATTGAAACCCGGCTATACCCTTTATATCAAATACTCTCATATATTCCAGACAAGATTCCTTGATTAAATCACGTAAACCTTTTTGGTCAAATTATTTTCTGAACTCAAATGAAAGTGATAAGCATTTGGCAATCCGAGTGGAACTTATGTAATATACAGAACAAAGATTTAATAACTGATCCTCGAATAAAGTTCCTGGTTTGATCTTCCAGGAAAATATGGACTGTTCTCAATCGTATAAGAACAGTACATGGACGTTGCAATAGTATGCTTTGTCAGATGGAATTCAGTTGAGAGTCCTAGTTGCGAATGCGGAGAAGCAGAGGAGACAATTGAACACCTGATAAATAATTGTTCCATAATATATAAATTTCAGGATGGCTTGAGAGCTATACATGAAATTACCGAGTCGTTTCTGAATTGGGTTATTATTTTAAATCGATTTAATAGAGTTTCAATCATTTATTTTTTCTGTTTCTTTTTACTGCTTTGATTTTTTTCGTTTCAGAATTCCGAAGGCATTCTGGAGAGGGTTATCGTTTGGACTGAATAAAGAAGGAATCCTTCACATTCAAATAGTTTTTAAGTGTTATTTTGTTGAAACGGCGAGAGAGGGTTTTTCTACTGGGGTTTTTCCCTGAGCTCTGGTATCATACGAAAAACAGTATGGTACCCCTCGTTTTGCACCAACCTCAGTTCGGGATTTTTATTTTTGTTTTATGTATTGTATTATGTTAGCTCTTGATTTCAAAAGATATATATATATATAGTGAAGGAACTTCGTAGCCCCTACTATCGTGAACGCGGCAAAGTAGGCATCTTTCTCTCTTTCTAGTCCAATAAACCTGACATATTCCGGTTGCGCTCGAATATGAACGACAACTAACGAATGTTGTATGGATAAGGAGGGGCTAAAGTTTTACTCACTGCATACTCCGGTGAAATATAGTATAGATCATTCACTCCACTATATCACCATAGCCTGAGATGAATATTAACTTCGCACGATAGTTCGTCATGAAATGAATAGTTTGAAATTTATTTTATTCGCCTAGCAATTTTTTCAACAATTTATCACATTTAGCCATATCTGCCCTATCTCGTGTTTCGATGCTATTTTCCCATTAATGCAAATATACAAATATACTTTTTTCTTTCCTTTTTTGTACAAATCCACTATTTTTTCATTCTCCTGTAACACTTCTTCACACAATTTTGAAGTTCTACTCCGTCTGTTATTTGGTATAATTTCATCCTTTACGATCTGAAAGAACATTTAATTTATGATATATTATATAAGTTATGAAATTGAAATTATCAAATTACCTGCAGAGCATCTTTCTTACAACCATTAGAAAGCGTTTTGAATAAATGACGAATGGAATTCCTACTAATTTGTCTCGTATCCAACAAATGTACTGAGTCAGCTAAAAACTGTATCCAATGTGATCTAAATGAAATAAATCCTCTGTCAAAAACGAATATTTCCTTATCACCACGATAGGAATTTAGTTGTATTCTGTACTATAGATATTTTAGGCTAGACTCATCATATTGTTCATACTTTCTCAGAGAATCTTAACGAAATAATAATTAACTGAAAAGTATTTTTTATAACAACTCATTGCTAATTTCAAACGATAATGACTGAAAAATTGAAGATCTTTTTAATATGACAAGAATATACTCACATTTCCTGAGGTCTAGAATCAAATCATCGATTATTTTGGAAAATTCATAAATAATGATGTTGGCCAAAAGTTGAGGTTTCACATTTTTGAGTTTAAGTGCATCTTCGAACAATTTCAATAAGGTATCATCATTCTGAAATAATAGAAATATTAGAAAATATGAAAGCAATCATAACTGTTATTGTAGACAGAAATAAATAGTATTTTTGATTAACAATATAAAGTATAGACTCAATAGCTCTATTGCAGGTATCAGTATTAATAGATAACATGTAATATTGCAAGTATTTAGAGGTCAGGTTAGGTTACATTGCTCACGATTTTTCGACTTCTTGGGGGTAGCATCCAATATTTGAAATATTGATAGATAGGAAACGTTTGAGTTCCATTTTTGGGTCGGATTAACAATAAAAAATTCAACATAAATAATAATAAATATTCGCTTCAATTGAAATATAACTTACCACTAAAGTATTGCTTGATTTTCGGTTAATCCCAGTTTTTCATTTAGTCGAATTCTTGTTTGAGCTGGTAGTTCCGGTAATGTTTTCCCAAGTGATTCACATTTACCGATTCTGGAATAAAATCTTCAAAAGAGAGATATAGAGGAGGAAGATTTGGCTCAGGCATGTAGCGATAATCCTAGAAGATTAGAAAATTGAAAATAATAAAAATCTGTAGTAGTCAAAAACTTCTGCTCGCTTGTTCATATTTTAATACAACAATTCCAATTTTGAAACATTCATCAATTGAAAATTAACCCACTATGAATATTTCATGTTTTTAATTCATTTTTTAGATATGAACAAGAATCTATCAATCAAACAATCAGCAATATATCAAAATTCGCAGATTTCAGTTTGGTCGAATTTTTGTTAATATTGGGGAACCCAAAAGATTCTCTCCTTGATCCCTTACTTTCTAATTTATTCATATTTCATAGTAAATTATCTCCTCACTAACGAGTGACTTGCCGCTCGCCGTTGATTTTAAGATGTGCAATAGTCTACGTCATTACATTAACCAATAATGAATAGTTTCAGATATGTTGTCCATCTTATTAATGGAGCTATTATTTATTCCGAATAAATGAAGATTTCGTGTCTACTCCAAAAATTGGTTTAATCGAACTGTAAGGGTCGAAACATGTAGCACAGTTCGATTAACCAATTTTTGGAGCAGACACGAAATCTTACATTTATTCGGAATGAATAGTTTAGCGCAATCTGAGTGCGATTTTTTGACAGATTTTGTGTTTTTTCTATTTACTCCATTAAATTAGACTAATAAATATAATTTCATATAGGTTCTTCGCGCCGCCTAGATGAGCCATTCAATTCATTGCAAAATTTCTCCGGTAGAAAACGACGCGTTCCTTCCGAGCGCTTCGCTTCGTCCAAGTACGCGTTTAATCTGTCTCGTGTCTAAAAAGCGGCCTACAGACGATCAACATTGTATACCATATGAAAGTGAAAATAGCGGTTTTGATAACCAAGTTGTAAACATCATTTCAGCGGTGGTCTCCGTCGAGTGAATAGTCGGCTGATTGAATGAAGAGAGATCTTTATTATGTTATTATTGCAGTTTTTATATACTGGCAGATACAGCAATTAAAACTATTTGTAACTTTTCTGATCACTTTTATTAAACAACTCAAATTAATTTCGTTTTTACTTTACACATATGTTCCCGCCATTTACAACTCTATGTTTTACATGACATTGACATAACATGAGCACAGGGTGCGTTCCACAAATACAACTTCAGATGTGTATTACAAACACTTCCCCACAAATCTGATAAAGTTGTATCAGTAGAACAAAAAAAATATAATTGTTACAAAGCTAATTAACAATCAGCAGTTATGTCTTGAATGTGGCATACATTCAAAAGTTTCTAAAATTTATAAATTTCAGTTTTGGCAACGCTTTTGTTAGCATGTCTGCCTGTTGATTCTCAGTTGGTACATAGCATAGTTCCACCAAGTTTTTCTCAATACAGTCCCTTATAAAGTGGTATTTTACATCTATATGCTTTGACCTTTTAGTTTCTAAAGTTGATGCCATTTTAATACAGGACTGATTGTCCTCATAAACTTTAATGGGTGATACATCATAATTATGTATTTCAGATAACAATTGATAAAAAAATAAACATTCACAAATGCACAGAGATAATGCAATATACTCAGATTCTGAGCTAGAAAGAGCTACAACGCTTTGCTTCTTAGTTTTCCAATGTATTACATTATTATTTAATTTCAGAATAAATCCTGTTACACTTTTTCTGTCAAAATCATTTGCAAAATCTGAATCAACAAAACTTATTATTGAATTTTGATTCTGAAGATTTACAATATATCAAGACAAAATCCTCTGTTCGTTTCAAATATCTTAATACTGATTTCAAGTAATTCCAATGTTCCAAACCAAAACATGTCTGAAATTGACTAAAATATGTCACAGAATAGCATAGATCCGGTCTTGTTCCTAACATTATATACATAAGGCATCCTAGAAGTTCTTTATAAGGATATTTTTCAGATATAATAGATTTCTCATTTGACAATTTTAACTTCGGTTCCATTGGGATTTCAGATACCTTGCAGTCTAACATATTGAATTTGTTTAGAACCTTTTTAATTAAGTCTCTTTGAGAAATGTATAATTCATTTCCTTTTCTTCTTATCTCTAGACCAAGAAATACAAACTTTTCATTAGAAAACTCTTTCATTTTGAAATTTTTGAATAGATAAGTCTTAATTGCATTCAATTCTTTTTCTGTTTTAGAAAGTATAATTAAATCATCCACATGTATCAGTAAGAATGTAAAATTTTGAAATATAAACATGGATCCTTTTTGGAACGTTCAAAACCATAAGATCTCAATACATTATTGAATAAGCTGTTCCAACATTTAGGTGATTGTCGTAAACCATATATGGATTTCTTTAATTTACATACTAAATTTTGTTATGATTCTCTAACCCTTCAGGTTGATGCATTAATACTGGACTACTTAAGATTCCGTTAAGAAAGGCAGATGTTACATCTAGCTGTGCCATAGCCAAGTCATATTCAACAAGTAAAGATAATAATATAATCTAATAGTTGGCATTCGCACAACTGGTGAATAAAACATCTTCAAAAATAGATTTCTGTTTAAAACCTCTTGCCACTAACCTTGCCTTTTTAACCATAGTTCCATTTATTTCCTTCTCCCGAAATATCCATTTAGAATCAATAATTTCCTCATCTGGTTGGGGTTCTACAAGTTCCCATGTTTCATTCTCCTTTAGACTTTTCAGCTCCTTTTCAATAGCCAATTCCATTCAGGGTCTTGTTTTAAAGCTTCTTCATAGTTTTGTGGTACATCTGATGTTAAATGACCTGCCGATAAAGCCACAAATAAGTTGAAGTCTTCTTCGCTAGTATCCGAGACATCATCATGCAGTACAAAATCCTTAAATGAGATGGTAGTCTTGGTTGTCTCCTACTTTTCCTTTCTGTGGGTTGTTCTTCAGGTCGATTCTCGGATTTCCTTCCGTTCTATCCTTTTCCTCTGATTCAGAGTTCGTACCCCCTGATGTTGCTTCTTCCAATATAACTTTCTGTCTTCACCACTATTTTCATCAAAGATAACGTTTCTTCCTATTATAATTTTCTTATTGACGACATCATACATTCTGTATCCGTTATCTGCATATCCTACCATTATCAACTTCTGGCGTGTGTGAATCTAGCTTTGATTTTCTGATTTCTTTTGGTATAAGATTATATGCAGGACACCCAAACAATTTATCTTTTAGATTTGGTTTACAACCAACCATAGTTCAGCTGGAGTCTTTGGTTCGTGTATGGCTCTTGTTCTAGACGGTTTGTCAAATATACTGCAGCCCTAACTGCCTCACCCCATAAATCTTTGCTCAACTTTCCATCATATATGAGACATCTGGCCTTATCCATCACTGTACGGTTATAGCGTTCAGCTACTCCATTTTGCTGTGGATTATATGGGATCGTATACTGAATTTTTATTCCTTTTCTACACAAAATTTTCTAAAATTGTGGGAAGAATATTCTCCACCATTGTCACAACGTAACGTCTGAATTTTTCTATTGAATTTTGCCTCTACCATAGCAACATAGTTCTTGAATTTTGCTCTGTTTCATTTTTATGAGACATCAAATAAACTACTCCAAAATGGGTAAAAATGATCAATAAAAGTAAAAAAATATTTCTTACTGTCAAAAGTTTCAGGCGAAATTGGACCACAAAACATCACTTGATATAATCTCCAAGGTTCCTTTGCCTTCCGTCCTTTTCAACTTCATTGTAAGGAAGACGAGTCTGTTTGCCCATTGTACACACATCACATAATCCTGGAGCTGGTATCTTGATGAATGACCCATTTTTCTATGTAGTAAATGTTTGTCTTCAACAGTAATTGCTGCACTACTTGTTCAGGAATTGTGAACACAATCTTGTATAAATTTCCAGTAGTGATCCTGACATAATAAGAATTCCATTTTCAATATTGACACTTTCTTGTTTTCAAAATTTACTTGCATTCACTTTCTTCCAATTTTCTAACTGATAATAAATTGTAATTCAAATTCTTACATACCCAAACATTTTTCAGGTTACCAATCTTCCTGTAATGGTTTTTAACTTCAAATTCCTTCTTTTATAGCTTCCAGCTTCTGGCCTTCTTTTGTACATTAATTTATACAAATATCTTTTTCATTATCCAAATATTTCTCAAATTGTTGTCCTACTAGATGGTTTGTTGCTCCACTATCTATCACGAAGTTCATTGACCTTAAATCTTCTTGTTGTTGTTAGCATTTAAAGCATTCTCATCTCTGCTGTTGACACAAAGGTTACCTCTTCTTCTTCAATCTGTCCCATATGGCACCAGCATTCGAGTTCCTTGTGGTCTATGTCTATAGTCACCTTGATTATTTCCTTTACCTCTCAGATTTCCAGTTCGGTTATTGTGTTGCTGAGACTTGTTTCTGGACATTCAGCTCTCTTGTGTCCAAACTTATTGCACAAAAACATTTGTAAGGGAAACTGGAATTGAATTTACTGTTCCTCTAAAATTTCCTTGTCCTTTCCCTGTATGGCTAATTGATTTCTGTTATAACCTCGAGAGCTCTAAATGCTGAATTTGTTCAGTTTCTCCCTTTAATTTCGATTGACGAGACTCTTCTAACATCAACTTATTCTTGACAAAATCCATATCTACGGAATTCTGATTTTTGTCAAACATTATATCTATCGCTGTTGCCACAGCTTGATAAGAATCTGGCATCGAGATAACAGTTGAAGTACAAGTTCATTGTCCTCAATTTTACTTCCTGCGGCTCTGAGTTCACAAACAGTTGTTCAAATTCAGTAAGAAATTCAGTCATAGATTTTTCCTCAGTAAATCGCATGTTCCTTAACTTTCTTTGTAATGCTACCTGGTTTGAAATTCCTTTCTTTGCATAAGTGTTACTTAATGATTCCATAATTTCCTTGGCTGATGTTTTATTCTTTAATGTTTCCAAGATATTGTCTGCTACAATTGTATGATTATTGTTCTAGCCTTAACTTCATTCTTTCTGTATTTCGTGAATTCATCGACTTGGTTTGCTCGTGGTGGATCTTCTTCCATGATCACATTCAGTACATCTTGCTGCTCCAACAGTAACTTAATTCGTAAATTCCCAATTTGAATATGATGTTCCATCAAATGGTTTCACATAATAGAATAGGCTCTGTTTTGTCTGCCATTTTCCGTATATTCCCCCAAGCTTCCGTTGCAAATTCCAACAACGCTTTTTCCAATGGTTAGGTTAAGATATCAATATTTCAATAAATTCACCTAATTTGTTCCATGGACTGGGCCCATAACCTGCAGTTTTTATATACTGGCAGATACAGCAATTAAAACTATTTGTAACTTTTCATCACTTTTATTAAACAACTCAAATTAATTTCGTTTTTACTTTTACACATATGTTCCCGCCATTACAACTTCTATGTTTTACATGACATTGACATAACATGAGCACAGGGTGCGTTCCACAAATACAACGGTTACGCGACGATGAGGTGCAGTAAGAAGAGGACGATTCGGACGAACGAGCATTACCAAATCAGTCTCAATTTTCCCATTCCAGTTTAATGAAAGAACTTTTCGAATTTTGAGCCGCAAATGGTCTCAAACGATAGGGTAGAACTCCCTGATGACGAATCCGTGGTCAAATTCAATATAATTTTCGAAGGGATTGTCCTACATACTTGAGATTTTCAGGGTGAGTTCGGTTCTCAAATGCCACGGTTGAGTTCGTAAACCAGCCAAATCGTACAGGGTGTTCCATAAAATATGACCATTCCAAATTTTTGTTCCTTAATATCTCAACAAAACCAATCGAAACAGAATTTCTCGGCCACATGCAAAATGGTCATAATAAGCCTCATGTAACATTTTGTGGCTATAGTGGGAACAGAACCACAGAAAATTCAATTGCAATATTGAAAAGAAGAATGTTTATATTTCCATAACAAGATAACCGATTCGAGTGAAATTCATTTTGTTAATGAAGATATTGATAGTTCATGCAAAATTTAAAGGGAATCGCATCATCTGAACCATGGAATTAAATTTTCTTTAATTATTGATTTTTTAAAATAATTTCCAGAATATAATACCGATCATGCTGAGATTTTGCATTCATTTTCTTAGCATGAATCTCAAGTTACATATAAAATTTTGAGGTTATAGCTTTATTGCTCCACCAATGAACGAGCGCTCAAAAACCTCTGCTCAGGGCTTTCTTTATATATCTCAGATTTCGGATGTTACTTTCCATAATTCTGGTAGATCTTTCAAACAATCAAAGAAACCTATCCAAACTTGAGTGATTCGAATATTGCTCATCTTGTCTAATTAAATTACTACCTTTCCTCGAATACGTAAGACGAATATTAAGACGCTATGCGATCTTCACTCTACGTTATGCAAAACGCCAATTTTGTTGTAAACCTATACGCCAAGCAACAGAGCTACAAATGATTAGTTTTTGACAAAAATACTACCTGGACGCCACCTGTGCCATTCCGTGCAGGACAGTCCGTAGTTTATTCCCACCATGTTTTAAACACGAAAATGCCATTTTTTTATTTGTTATTAACAAAAAACAACAAAAATACGAGTTCTTTTTAGTTTTTTCGTTGCAGAATGGAAACTATTGATGCAGTGATAACGGTGCAATGGATGAATTGTAGAGAATTACATTGTGAAGAGAATGATGGTCATACGATCCGATCGAATAATTAAAACTGCAGAAAAGCGGAAAAAAAACCGCAAAATTGCGTGTTTTTTCTTTTAACTCATAACTCTGTCAGTTTGCAATATAAGAACTGAAACTTTACACGATAGTAGCTATTGACGTGCAATTCATGTGTGCCAAAATTGTATTCGGTCGGATAAATAGTTTTCACATAATTCCCATTTGAATTTTTTTTGGACATATTTTCGCGAAAAGCTGGATGCGTTTGAGGTCGTCCGATTGAAATTAAAAAAATTGATTGGGAAAGAAGACGTGATCAGTAACAAAACGTCTATTCTGATTTTACAATAATACGCGTTTAAGGATGTTAAAAACTAGTGAGAACATCAGGGAAAACGGCCGACCGAGCGAGAGCGGTCGAGTGGAGAGGAAATAAGCGAATCGAGGGGAAACGTATATGTGTACAAAATTTGGTGCGCTGTCCGCGCAACAATTCTTAAACTCGGCGACCGTTGGCTTCCGCGGCGTTTCCCCTCGATTCGCTCATTCCCTCACCACTCGACCACTCTCGCTTGGTCGGTCGTTTTCCCTCATGTTCTCACTAGTTTTTAACACACTTAAACGCGTTTTATTGAAAAATCAGAATAGACGTTTTGTTACTGATCACGTCTTCTTTCCAAATCAATTTTTTAATTTCAATCGGACGACCTCAAACGCATCCAGCTCTCCGCGAAAATATGTCCAAAAAAAAATTCAAACGGGAATTATGTGAAAACTATTATCCGATCGAATCCAATTTTGGCACACATGATTTGCACGTCAATAGCTTCTATCGTGTGAAGTTTCAGTTCTTAATATTGCAAATTGGCAGAGTTATGAGTTAAAAGAAAAAAACACGCAATTTTCCGGTTTTTCCGCTTTCTCCAGTTTTAATATTCGATCGGATCGTTTGACCCATCATTCTCTTCACAATGTAATTCTCTACAATTCATCCCATTGCAACGTTATCACTGCATCAATAGTTTCCATTTTGCAAGGAAAAAAAACTAAAAAGAACGCGTATTTTTGTTGTTTTTTGTTATAACAAATAAAAAAATGGCATTTTCGTGTTTAAAACATGGTGGGAATAAACTACGGACTGTCCTGCTCGGAATGGCACAGGTGGCTTCTAGGTAGTATTTTTGTCAAGGAAATATCTCTATTGCTTGGCCTACTAGTTAATGACTATCTCACACTTAGTTGTCAACATTGGGCTCCGCCCACCAAATATCAAACCGATTTGATTTCACATCAACCTATTCTTCAATCTGGAATATCAACCACCAACCAGACTAGAGACGTTCAACTTGGTCGTCAATACGGAGTGTTGACAACTTAGTTGTCAACTAGGTTGATCGTCTGTAGGCCGGTTAACGATTCAGCTCTTTCCTTCGCATCGCCTAGATTAGCGGCTCTCCATTTGATTCAGTGCAAACTTCTCCGGCGGAAAACAAACGCTTCATCTCTCTTCGCACTTCTTCGCCTAAGTGAGCGCCAACCTTTAGTGTTAAATATAATCCTATCTAATTATTCACTTAAATTTCGAGTAATTAATTTCTAATTAAATAGGTACTGAAAATGCGACCGTTCACAACAGAGTTAACAGTTGGTATCGTTGTAAACCGCGATTCAACATTCAACCAATGAAATAAATTCTATTGTCTACGTCACAACAAATCACTAGTTCTGATCGTTTGAATTGGCGAAAAGATAACTTCTGTGATTTCAATAAGTTTTCTCTAGAAAATCTGACTACGAAACAAAAAACGGATATACAGTAGAACTCCAATATCCGAACTCCGACTATCCGAATCGCCGATTATCCGAATCACTTTCAGAAAAAAATTTGTCCAAAAAAACAGCTTATATTGACGGAGATGTTTGAAAAACAATGATTTTTATTCTTAAACTTGTACATAAGTACATTTTATTCATATTAAAACATGTAAAAATATCATGTTTCTTCATTTAATTCAATAAAAAAAATAGTGCAATATCAAAACGTAGCTTTTTTTCTCTCCAATGGCATTTTTTTAAAACTCGATTATCCGAATATTTGATATCCGAATGGGTCCCGGTCCCCATTAATTCGGATAATTGGAGTTCTACTGTATCTGTGTTTTCTGAGCTCCTCTTATATCTAAAATTATTTTTTTTTTGGAAATCACAGGAAACGCCATTTCCGTTGTCCCTCACTTTATTCATAAGTAACTTGAGTGTCGCTTCTGTTATTCTGAGGTAACATTTATTTCTGCTGAATGCGGCCATTCTTACCTGTTTTTCTTCTTTGTCACGTAAGGGTAATGTTGTTT
Organism: Propylea japonica; assembly: GCA_013421045.1. NCBI lineage: Eukaryota > Metazoa > Arthropoda > Insecta > Coleoptera > Coccinellidae > Propylea > Propylea japonica. Next base: position 9,424 of record JACDNR010000113.1, on the reverse strand, counting down.
ACTGATAGCATTCCAGGATCTTGTTTCGTTTATTACATCACGTCCACTTTCTTTCATTGAAATTTGCCTTTCGATCTCATACTTAACAGCCGAAGCTACTCCTCTTATTGACCCTATATTTTTTATTTCAGTCCTCACACCAAGTGGTTCGTTCTGCCTGTGAATGGAAACGTTCGCATCAACTCTTAGGGCACCCTCTGAAATATGTTCCTATTGAAGATCGATGTATCTTCGTGAAAACTTATGGTAGAGAAACTCGTTATCTTTGCAGGAAGAGTTCAATTCATGCAAATATTTTTGTGCGCTCGTTCTACTCAAACGAGTGCTACCTATATCGTTTTGCCAAATGTCTGTAAATTTCGAATTTGAAAATGATCTCAAACGATAGGGTTCGACTTCCTGATGACGAATCCGTGGTCAAATTCAATTCTGTCCGTGGGGCCGGCCGTCCGTTAACATGATAACTTTCGTAGAGATCGGTTCACAAATGCCACGGTAAGGTTCGTTAACCAGCCAAATCAGACAGGGTGTTCCATAAAGTATGGCCATTCAGAATTTTTGTTCCTCAATATCTCTTACAAAACGAAACCCCTCGAAATGAAATTCTGCGGCCACATGCAAAATGCTCATAATACGCCTCATGCAAAATTTTATGTTAACAGAACCATAGGAAAATTCAATTGGAATAGTCAAAAGAAGAAACTTTATATTTCCATAACAAGATATCCGATTCGAGTGAAATTTATTTTGTGAATGAAGATTCATATATAGTCCGTTCACGAAAGTTTGAGCCGTCGGTTGGCCATGACAATTTGGCATATTTAACTGTGTATATTCAAATTTTAGGTTATGTTGTTTATTTTCTTGTCAGATTGATACGCAATATTGTCGATATTGCATAGAATTCTCTGATAACTCGCAAGCTCGTCGGACGAGGCCGGGTACATTCGGCAACGCTGACTTTATTTTAGGTTATGACAGCAAATACTGCCAACTTCAGATAAATAAACAAACGCCTACAATGAGCTCAAACTTTCGTGAATGGACAATACTAAATGTTCATGTGAATTTCAAGAGCCGTCGGTTCGCCATGATAATTTGGCATATTCCACTGTGTATATTGAAATTTTAGGTTATGTTGTTTATTTTCTTGTCAGATTGATACGCAATTTTGGCAATATTGCATAGAATTCTCTGATAACTGGCAAGCTCGTCGGACGAGGCCGGGTACATTCGGAAACGTTGGCTTTATTTTACTTATGACAGCAAATACTGCCAACTTCAATTAAATAAACAAACGCCTACTATGCGCTCAAACTTTCGTGAACGGACTATACTCAATAAAATCGCAAATAAGCGAATTACTGTGATTATCTTTCTCAGCTTCTCATTTTAGTTATAATTGTTGTTTCTTTAGCATCTTCAAATTGAACAGTAACAATCATTTAGCGAAACTCAAGAGCACAAAGCTCTAGAGCAGCTTAGGAGCTTGAACCTCTGAATAAGTACACACGTACTATAGTACTTTTGAATTTCTGTGACCAGCAGATATCGACCAGATTTTGATGTAATTGTATTCATTGAGTATTCCTGAACAACATTAGTGAAACCAACAGGTAGCGGTCTCTCTTAGATTAGAAAATATAGACCCCCAAATTTCCAAAAATTTTCCATCGTCATGTCACTTTTTTCACTATAAAAACACTTACTGCTTTAATTTAGTCCATAAATCACCTTCGAACATACAAATAACTATTCGATTAGTTCCATTTCAGGTATTTTCAATAATTAATGCAGATACCTTGAAATTCTAGAAGCACCATATATCCACAAATTCTAAGGTAAGCCCGTCTTTTTTAATGGTATATTTGACACTGCTGCAGATTCATTCGCGCGAATATGATACGATGACTTTCCGTAAATACCGGAATATCATTTAATATGTCACTCGCCGAAGGACGGAGCAGTGGTGCCAAATTTACCACCAAGAACGGCGTGCTTTCCTTAGAATTTGTGGATATGTGGTACCTCTAAAATTTCGATGTTTCTGCACTAATTATTGTAAATACCTGAAATGAACCTAATTGAATATTTATTTTAAAGTTCGAAGGTGATTTAAAGATTACATTGGAGCAGTGAATTTGTGGTTTTATTGTGAAAACAGCGACATGAAGATGAAACATTTGGGGGTCCATATTTTCTGAACTAAGAGAGACCGCCACCTGTTGGCTTTACTAATGCTGTTCAGGAAGACTCAATGAATATTGAATACAATGACACCAAAATCTGGTCGATATATACTGGTCACCAAAAATTCGATATTTACCGATGTCTCATAGCACAAATGATGAAAATAATTATTCATTAAATAAATACCTTCCATTTTACAGGAACACGTTCCTATCCGTCTTAATATTGCCACTAATTCTTTCACCAATGCAGCAGCTTCTTCTCCATCACTAAGATCAGGTTCAAAAACCAACTCCATTAATCCCATGCCTGCACGATTCAAATCTACTAAGCTACGATCGGTATCATGTAAACTTTTACCACTATCTTGTTCTAATTGTAACTGTTTAATTCTAACACTTTTTTTGTAGGGATTTTTATGAATGCCTGGTGTATATGTGAAAAACTGAAGATTTCCATTTTGTGCTAAAGGATTTCTCTGTTGGGTAATTTGGTAACCAGCCTGAAAATTGTTTACTTTATGGCCCAGAATTTATTTGATATGAAATATTGGAAATTGTATGTAGTATAAATCAAAGCTGTGCCGAAGTCTTGTGCTTAGTGCTCGTGAAAGCACTCGAAGCACTTTTGTGCTCGTTAGCACTGTGCTCGCGAGCACTAGATTGAACCAGTGCTTAGTGCTTCGCGAGTTTTTTGAAAGGGCTTAGTGCTTAGTAATTCGAAAAAGTGCTCCTAAGCACCGCAGTGCTCCCAAGCACTTTCAGAAATTACCAAGCACTAAGCTTTATGGAATCGTCGGAACATGAAAATGACGGACTTTCGCCTGATTGGAATAGACAAAGAACCAAAATATAATTTTTTTTTCGGTCCACCTCTATGGATATCTAAGTTGTTAAATTTTTCCTTCATTATAACTCTGGTGTTAAAAAAACGATCTCGATGTATCTTATGGACTGGAACAAGTCTTTATGTTCTCATTATTATGACTCAGAGAACAAATTGTAATGTTGTATGGCGAAATTTTTTTGGGAAATACTATGGAACAATACGATCCTTTTTTGATATACTATTCAAGTTTCTATAATCATTCTTTCAAGTTTTTTATTGGCGAATATTCAAGTTACAGTCTATTCACTTAATGAATGATATAAAGAGGTCAGAAAACGTTTTTTCCTAGCAGACAGCATTTTTTTCTAGCTTCGCCACAAAAAAATTCCATCTAATTTGTTGCCAATAAGTCATTGTCTTTCTATAACTTTTGGAATTTTATTTTCTGTTTCGGGACCACATGCTTTTCTTCCAATTTTTTTTATATGAAGTCATGGTAATTTTATATTTGTCTGTGAACGACAATGTTAGACTTGCTGAGAGAAAACTATTGTCAATTTCAATTATGCCCAGTTCAAAACATGATATCACTAGAAAGAAAAAATCAAGACATCAAAATCATCAAAATTTCAAATTAAGAGACATTTGGATGGAAAATACAAGGTTCATTTAGAAAAGTGTTTAGTGCTCGTGTAAACGAATTACTTTCCAAAAGTGCTTGGTAATCAATCGCGAGCATTCCTTAAAAAATAAGGGCTTGGTGCTCGATATTCCGGAGCACTTTTCAATAAGGCTTAGTGCTCGAAGCACTTTTCTTCAGTGCTCGGCACAGCTCTGGTACAAATGAGCAATTTATAATACAGTAGAGACCCATTGTCTAGACTATGGATTTACATATTCCCAATTGAATGTACACATGAGCATACATGGACATAAATGAAATATATTCAGTAGTATTCTATTATTTTTAGATGAAGATTTATTTATGTTACTTTCACAATAAGTTGAATGCTTCTTTTCTTTGGTAAGCCAAATGGCCAACAACAATTCATAATACATAATCTGTTAAAGTATAAAAAATGAAGTGTGTATAATCTAATTAAGTATATTGCAATCAATTGGAATGATTTATATTCTCACAAATACTTACAGGCATATCTCCATAAAAATAATGTTTTCTATCAAATGTAGATACCATATTGACATTGCAATTTAAGGCTAATGCAGTTACAACACCAGCTTCAACACATTGCTTATTCAAGACAGGAAGAGTCCCAGGTAATGACGCATCCAAAAATGATACATTACTATTAACAGGTGATAAAATTCAGATGAGGATGGAGAAAATAGTTTCGAATTTGAAATAATTTGAGCATGTACTTCTAATCCAACAACACTCTTCCATTTTCTATAAGAATAAAATTGAACAATATATAATTATGAAAGGGTGGTCATTTTACTTGTTTATATTTGTAGAATACTGCCGAAATGGCTGCCTACAGTTCACAAATTTCAACATTTCATTTATATCCTTATATTATTTCAGTATTTTAAGAATGTTATTTTGCTGAATGTTTTATTTTGAAGTGAATTAAAGTAGGGTTAAGTTGAAGTTAAACCATAGATGCTATATACATATAGCTGACAGGAGGGGAAAACCGAAGGGATACATGATCTATGACCCTGCGAAGGGCAGCACGACCAGTGGCGTGGTATTCAGCATAACGAATCTGTACGGCGATTTTAAATTCTACTTTTTATTACTATGAAAGTAGATCAAATGGAATTTTCTAATATAGTACACCATTCGAATTTTAATTGTATGGATAACATTCCTTCGGTATCATTTCGTAAAAATAAATAGTACGGGAGGTACCTCACTGCTTACGACTCTAAACTAGAACATGTGGAAACACTGGAAACTCAGATCAATTATATAATTATTATATAATAAATTAATTAATCAACTGAGTTATGAATGACAGCAATTGGTCAAGATATTTCGCTAGATTTATAGAACGAGATTTTCCGTCGACCTCACTATGAATGGAGAATGAATTCTTGATCAAAATACATTCTTATTTTGCACAAGACATACATTCGACCCAATAAAGTTTGTTCCTATGTTCCAGTAGAGTTGACATTAGTGTATTGCTTCTGAATGCTTTGTGTTCATATGCCCATGACAATTGCACATTAAAATAGCATAAATTGAACATTAATGACCCACTGGTGCACACCAGTTCTCCCAATGGAAAACGCTTTAAATATGATATTAAGAAGTTTCTAATTCTTGTTATTTCAAAAGTCATAAAAAATATAAGACAGATGTTGTACATCAAACAATATCATAAAATATTTTTTTGTACCATTGGGACCAATATGGATTTATTGAATATCATTTTTGACTTCATATTCCACAAGAATAATTTCTTGCACTGCTCGTAGGCACCCTCGATTCGATTTCATTTTTAGACCATTATAAATGGATATCCCATAAGAAAATTTTTTTACAATACCTAGGAATATAAAACTTACCGGCACTCAGAACCTTTCACCCCTTATCCGTAAATACTAAACTTTCTCATTTTCGATTTAGATTCTTATTGAGATCTTCATGAGTTTATTGAGTAACATTTTGAAAGTGACATTCCATAAGAAAAATTTATTGCATCACTTGCAGGCACCCCTCTCACCCTGTCTTCGTGAGATCCGAATTGTAAGCAAATGACTCGTCCATTTCGATGCTTTGTAGATTTTTAATTTTCAGGACTGCATCATTGCAATCTTTATGATTGTATTCAGGAACATTATAAAACTGTCATTTCAAAACAGAAACTTCTGCAAGGTTGATTCTGGGTTTTGGCGATTAGATTAGATATTGCTCTCCCTAAGTCTTCTTCTTAAACAATGCCTAAGTAATCCCATACGTGTTCAATTGCATTCATGACAGGTGATTTTGCCATGGACCTATTTATAAATCTATGGATTTTGCTGGCCAGTTCATTGAATTTCTGAATATTGTTCACTTGAAAAAGGTTTTGAGCCCTTATGTGCATTGTGGTGGTACCTCCCCAGATCAATAAAATAATTCTTTTATTGATCTGAGGGTGCGACGTTGAATTTCAGAAAAGGAAAATTTTCTTTCAGAAGTTAACGATTCAATTTCAGGAAATGTACGTGTACATGTAGTATTAGGTACATAGAATATCCCCCGAATTACACTCGTGCAAAAAAAACGGATAATTTCGCATTACAGCGTGTTATCATTGAAAAACTGCATTCGGTCATTTTCATTTTGGGAGAAAGAGCCCTCCACCTACGATATCGGACTCTTTCTCAAAAATGAAAACGAATTCATGCAGTTTTTTGACAACACACTGTCATGCAAAATTATCGGTAATTTTGATGCACTTGTGTAATTACTTACGAAAATTTTATTCATCTGTCAAATTCGACAGACAACAATATTCCGACTAATTTTTTATTGTTGTTTTAGCCAATGAGCATACAATTAGGCGATAATTTTGCATCAGTGCAAATTATCGATAATTCGCACTTGTGCAAAATTATCAGGTCCTTTAAAATAAATGCAGACGTAATTATGAACGTTTATTACTTATTAGAGTAACGGCAATGTGACAGCAACTTACAGCGACACAATACGATTTGATGGATTCACAAAATTTTCTTATTAAATTTAACTCTTGCAATGAAAATGAATCGATAATTTTTGACAAATCTGCTCTCATGCAAGTTAAATCTAAATCTAGAGGTGCTTTACTGATCCCCCACTTTTTTCTGTTTCCCAATGAAACACCTAGTATTATGTATAATTTAAATTGAGAAATTTATTTTTTATGACTCGAGAATGTTTCATTGATTTTCCTGTTTTTATGTGATTTTTTTTCTCGTTAATTTTATTCAATTGTAATATTATAAATACCTATAATGGTTGGTTTCATTTCATGAATGGATCAAAAAAATTAATTGTTCAGGTGTTCGCGGGGAAAGGGGACAATTATAGCTTGGCTCTTTCGCTTTCTACAATGCAATTATCAGTTGTAATTTAACTAGTTAAATTACAACTGAAAATTTTATTCATCTGTCAAATTCGACAGACAACAATGTTCCGACTGATTTTTTATTGATGTTTTAGCCAATGAGCATACAATTAGTCGATAATTTTGCATTAGTGCAAATTATCGATAATTCGCACTTGTGCAAAATTATCAGGTCCTTTAAAATAAATGCAGACGTAATTACGAACGTTTATTACTTATTAGAGTAACACGAAAACTGTTGAACCTAGACCTAGTTATTGAAATTTTCACAATTAAAAACGCAATTATTGAAATTTATGATTGAACCAGTCGAAGTATGTTGTTGGTCAGAAACAACGTTACTTGAAGCAGAAGTTGAAACTACGAAGAAACACTAAACTCGTTGTTTTCACTGTTTCTCATTTTCCTTATTATTTCCTCGTGAAACAATGTGACAGCAACTTACAGCGACACAAAACGACTTGATGGATTCACAAAATTTTTCTTATTAAATTTAACTCTTGCAATGAAAATGAATCGATAATTTTTGACAAATCTGCTCTCATGCAAGTTAAACTGTAAAAGGCACTCGAGCGCTCCGCGCACTCGTGCTCTTTTTCAACTTAACTTGCATTCGAGCATATTTCCCAAAAATTTTCGATAATTTTCATTGCACTAGTTAAATTACAACTGATAATTGCATTGTAGAAAAGCGAAAGAGCCAGCTATAATTGTCCCCCTTCCCCGCGAACACCTGAACAATTTAAATTTTTTGATCCATTCATGAAATGAAACCAACCATTATATTTATAATATTACATTGAATAAAATTAACGAGAAAAAAATCACATAAAAACAGGAAAATCAATGAAACACTCTCGAGTCATAAAAAATAAATTTCTCAATTTAAATTACATACATAATACTAGGTGTTCATTGGGAAAACAGAAAAAAGTGGGGGATCAGTAAAGCACCTCTAGATGGTTCCGATTATTATATATTTTATGGGTCTAACAAGTTTCATTACAGAGATACAGGCTGTTTTTATAAATTTGGCCGATTTCTTCGAGTGGCCATAACTTACGAATCACGCCGAATATTTTAATGATTTTGGTACGAACATCATACTTTTCTACATAAGCGACTGACTATCTGTCACTTCCGAAATTCAGGTCCGGATTAACAAAAATTTCATATGCCCTCGCATTCCCGAAACAACACCCAGTATTTTGTAATTTTCAGAATACGATTTGAAGTTTTAAAACAGCTCAAAAAACTGAAGCGAACCATGTAGGTACTTTTCATTTTAGCTCATGTTCTTTGTCTACTAGCTTTTAATCTTCGTGTTTCACGTTTATTCATTTCGGGAATGAAAAATTGATGATTATCTACTTTGAGCGGTCATAAATTATTAACGACCCGGAATATTTTCATGATATTTGGTACACGCATTCTTGTGTTTCTAGACCGGCGACGCTTCAGTTATTGAAAAAATCCAGTTGCGGATTAACATAAATTGTAAATGCATAACAGTGGTGGCTTGTGACAAAATAAAGTGATGAGGCACATCAAAAAAAAAATATTAATCTTATAAACTCTTTTTTATCATTATGAAAAAATCATCACTGATAATTTGGATTTCTGAATCCAATACAAATCTTCATCTTATTATGGCTATTATACTGACAATTTTAATTTTATCTTCACTTAAAAAATGCTTCGGTATTAATGCTTCAATGATTCTAGCGTGTGGTAATTGCCCTGAGATAAGTCGCTTCAACCAGTTTTTCACTAAACCCTATCGGAATATTTATTATTAACGCTGCCAAAAAATAATTTGACTAGAGTTACACTGCCAGTAGTACTCTCATTTTGAAACCTCCGATTCGATTTTCCTACCACACCGATAGTCAAAAGATTTGGAATAGGTCGTATAACTTCTTGAATTGTACATAATTTATACTCATAGGAATGACTCAAAAACTGTTTCTGTTTTATTGAAAAATCTGCAATATCACGAGTACTGCATCTATTTTGGGAATTTGAGACGACTCACTTGTTCTGCTAAAGGCATTTCGCCTTCTGGTAGCCATAACCGAAGTCAATGAACAAAATGAAAATTCTTGTGGAAAGAATTCACACAACACTACTAAGGAAACAAACCTACCAGCAAACGTGGTACCACGAACAGCACAAACCCAATAAACCTAAACCAGAGTTAAATTTCGATATTTTCCGCGTCCCGATTAACCCGAATATATGCAGTTTGCCGATGAAACGAAACGAAACGATAGCGGATCAAGGGTAGATAGTCCGGTCAATCCAGACCAACAAATGAGGGGTGAAGTTACATAAAATCCCAA